>VWZX01004809.1:0-62048 GCA_013399015.1 Galbula dea | reverse complement strand
GGAGTACTGTGTACAGTTCTAGGCTCCTCAGCATAAAAAAGAGGTGGACCTCTTGGAGCGGGTCCAGAGGAGGCCACAAAGATGATCAAAGGACTGGAGCACCTCCCCTACAAGGACAGGCTGAAGGAATTGGGGTTGTTCAGCCTGGAGAGGAGAAGGCTTAGAGGGGACCTTATAGCGGCCTTTCAGTACCTGAAAGGGGATTATAAGGCTGAAGGAGAGAGACTTTTCTCCTGGTCTGATTGCAACAGGACACGGGGGAATGGCTACAAGCTGAAGGAGGGGAAATTTAGGGTGGAGATTAGAAGGGGGTTCTTTACCCAAAGGGTGGTGAGGCACTGGAACAGGTTGCCCAGAGAGATTGTGGAGGCCCCATCCCTGGCAGTGTTTAAGGCCAGGCTGGATGTGGCCCTGGATGACCTGGTCTAGTGCATGTGGTGTCCCTGCCCATGGCAGAAGGGTTGGAACTAGATGATCTTTAAGGTTCCTTCCAACCTGAGCCATGATTCTATGATGATACACATTTATACCCTAGTTTGGGTATTTTTGATGAGTCAGCTGATAAAATTATCATTGAATATACATAATTTTGTACATACACTTTCTTATACTTCATGTTATGTTTGCCTCTCCAAACACTATTTTAACTCTGTCATTGAATGACTCGTTATTCTCAAAGTGAAAAAAAAATGGTGTCCTAGATGGCATCCTCTTACATGCATCTCTCCCAGTGGAAGCAGTGCTCCCACCCATGTCTGATTTTTCCAGGCTTCTTCCTGTCAGATTCACTGGATGAAGTGAATCTTCTTGCAGACATTCTCAATATATCCATAAGGAAGGGAATTGAAGTCCTGCCTGGCACATGCGAGTTTGGAGGCTTCCTACTCACAGCCTTATTTTGCTACTAAGCTGAGTTTCAGAAGCATTGACTTAAGTGTTTTACAGAGGAGAATATGAGTTGACTGCAAAGGGACACTGTTGTATGGGAAAATCTCTGTTGTTGATGCAAGGGTCATTTGTTTATAAGTAAATAAATAAAATTGGTGTGCTGGACTGAAATTTAATCTTGGAAGATGTGAAAAAATAGCTGCTGTTTCCTTGGAGAATTCTTACAGGGATGATTGTGAGCCTCTATTTCACACAAAGTGATGTAATGAAAATAGTTTGTTCTATGAAGTACATAATTTTTAAAACTGCAAACAAACTTGGAAGTTTTTATATCAGTGCTGTAGATCAACATAGGTATCTTACCAACATTTCTAAAAAGGGCAGGTGTGGACCAGAGTCTCTTTAGTCGTGCCCAGTAACAGGACAAGGAGCAATGGGCACAAACTGAAGCACAGAGTTCATCTGAACATGAGGGAAAACTTATTTCCTTTGAGGGTTACAGAGCAATAGAACAGACTGTCCAGAGAGGATGTAGAGTCTCCTTTGCCAGAGATATTGAAAACCTGCATGTTCATGATCCTTTGCAACCTGCTGTAGGTGAACCTGCTGTAGCAGGAGGGGTGGACTAGATGATCTCCACAAATTCCCTTCCAACACTTAAGATTCTGTGAGCAGGCACTAGGCAGTGACATTTCCCTCTCATCTCCCCTTCAGCATTCTCCAACTCCTCTGCTGCAGTTGTCTTGGATGACATGTGACATTGCTGTGTCTCCTGTACCCTGGTTCCTTTGAGTTCAGCTACTATAGGGGCCAGTAGGGGACTGGAGCACCTCTGCTATGAGGACAGACTGAAACAGTTGGGATAGTTCAGTCTGGAGAAGAGAAGGCTCTGAGAAGACCTTATTGTGGCCTTCCAGTGTCTGAAGGGGGCCTACAAGAAAGCTGGTGAAGGACTTTTTAGGAGGTCAGATAGTGATAGAACCAGGGGAAATGTATGCAAGCTAGAGGAAGGTAGATTTAGATTAGACATTAGGAGGAAGTTCTTCACTGTTAGGGTGGTGAGACACTGGAACAGGTTGCCCAGACAGGTTGTGAAAGCCCCATCCCTGGAAACTTTTAAGACAAGGCTGAATGGGGCTCTGGGCAACTTGATCTAGTGGATGGTGTCCCGGCCAGGCAGTGGGGGTGGAAGTAATATAATCTTTAAGGTCCCTTCCAACTCTGGCAATTCTATGATTCTATGGTTAATGACTTATGATCCAACATGTTCTTAACTCCAGAGTTTGGTGCTCAGCTTTTGAGGACTCTCTATATGTATTCCATCTTGTTAGACCTCTGTTTCTGAATTTGTGAGGGTTCCTTTTGAATTGCACATGGTTCAACCCAGAACTGCTCCAGTGAAGGTGTTTTCTTCTTAAAATGGCCAGCTGTATGCCAGAGTGGAGGGTAAGAAGATATATCCCATCTTATGGTGCTCACCATGCCAGTGCCCACCATGAGGTTTGGGCAGTTGCCAATGAAGATCTAGCTGGGGATTGATCTTTGAGTTGTTAAAGTGGAAGAACCTATAGTTGAGGGAAGACAATGGATTCCAGGAGATATGGGATACCACTAGACTTAAAAACAACTCTGGCATTTTTGTTTCTTTGTTCCTTTGGGCTTTGCTGGTACCCACTTTGTTATATAACATCACAGCAGTTGAAATATTTGCTCAGTAAGGTGGAGGTCTTGCATTAAAAGTCTTTACTCTGCAAAATGTGTTCCCAAAGGTAAGAGGTCAAACACACCCCTCTGCTTCGTGCTTTCCATTGGCTGTGTTTCACTGAATTGCAAATTCAGCAAGTGGAATTTTTTGATCACTTTGAGATATTGATTCTTTTTACAGACTGAACGAGGGCTCCAGACCTTAAATTTTGGCCTCTTCTCTAGTTATTAAAAGTGTCTGAAGTGCACATCTACTTTATGGGCACCTAAATTGCTTGAGAAATCTTACTACTTGTAAGCATGACTAGAAACTTAATCTGTTGTAATTATTTAAGATACCTAGAGCCCTTTTAAGTGCATGATTTGAACAGGAACCTAGTTATGAATTTACATTATTTACCAGTTTTGTTTGAAATCTGCATACTTATTCTCCTGCTTCCCCACAACTGTAGTTTTTTGTTTGGTTGGGTTTGTTTTTTTTTTGATTGGTTGGTTTCGATTTGGTTGTTTTCTGTTGTTGTTGAGGTGAGGTTGTTTTTACCTTTTTTTTTATTTTTACTTACTTTAGTTAGTTCTGCTTTTTCAGTTAGGATATGCATATTTAAAATACCCATCACTATACCTTCTCTTGGGAGTGTTCTACGAATCTTAAATGTTGCTCAGCCTACCATCACTCCTCAATTTGAATTTTGCTTAACTGAAGCTTTAGCCATTGAATATGTTTGTAACATAAGTGGGTTTTGAGCCTTATCCTTAATTCATGGTAATTATTACTCTATCCATGCTTTTACTTATTAAATTGAACCAACAAATCAGGCTTTGCAAGATGAAGACAGATACAAACACTCAAACTTTGTTTCCATCATTTCCTGTCTTCTGTATCTTCCTCAGCCAGAGGCTTGTGCTTGTAAATTTTAAGCAACTGTCTCAAAGTTAATTACTTTTGTAGGCTATTAATTTACATGATTTGTACTTTAAAATACAATTGTGTGCTATCAGAGCTTTTAATGTACAGGTTCTGTTGACTCTTCTTGAGCAAGTTTATTTAAACCAAGTGTTACCAAATAGCTGAATTTGATTAAATTGCATAAACCAAACAGAGCTTGTAATCTTGAGGCAAGAGCTTGTTCTTGTGTTCTTCCTGTGTTCTCACTATGTGAAATTGTTCAAATAACAGCCCAAACAGTTCACTAGGTCGTGATAGAGATGGTTTAAGTGGAATTTATTACAAGTGTTAATAACTGTCACAAAGTTTGACTGATCTTGACGTTCTCGAATAGATACTTGAAATAGCAAATGGATACTTGAGGGCCAATACTTCAGATATCTGCTGCTGTAGTTTACAATCTCTTACTGTTTGCCTTTTTATAGCTGAATGTGTATTAAAGGCACCCCCAATCATACAAACAAAAAACCCCAGACTGCCAACACACCCTCACCTCCCACCATCCCCCTGAGAAGGCACCCCAGAAACTCCAGGGTGGCAAGTACAGGCTATATCTGATTATATGCTTGCAACTCAATGACTGGTTATCATTCACTGTGTGCCTCAATGAAGGTAAAGTGGGCAGCTGTGTGTCTGTTGGTTGAGTCTATGTGATACCTCTCAATACCAACGTTTGAGAAGGTAGACAGTGAGAGATACTGATCTGTTGCCCAGCTCTCTCCAGTTGACTGGGAGGAGATCTTTGTGCACAAATAATGTTGTTATTCTCTGGCAACTTTAGCTAGGTTACTCCTGGGGACTATCCAAGTATTAATTTAAGCTTGGTTTATTTTAGTCTGCACATAACTTCTGTGTCCACTAGAAAAGGTATTTCTATATAAATATCCACATACATTTAAATTTGTGTGCCAATTAAGTGTGCCATTCTGGCCTGAAGTGCATAACCACATTTCAAATGCACCAAGAGAGAAAGTAGTAGCATTTTCATTTTCTAAGCTGTTTACAAAATGAAAAAGTTATTGATAGTCCAAGGTCATTGAAAAAATAGTGGTTAATGGCAATGAACGAAGCATCAATTCAAGTCCATTCTATTAACCAGCTCTATATTTATGTCAAAATATATTCCCTGGCCTTATGAAACCTATTATTTCTTAGCAGTGTGCTTAGAAATAACAGTCTTATAAAGGAGCAAAACAACTCGAGTGTTACACTTCAGTGTACTTTGTGTATATAATGAACATTAAGATCATGTACTTCTGTCATTCAGCAAATTTTTTTCCTGTTTCATAATGTGTCTGTAAAACTAGTGGTTATTCTTTTTTTGCCCCAAGTACTAACATCTTACTCTGCCCTCCTTTGTCGTTCAATAACATTTCCCTGAAAATTGATGATATTTTCTTGTTATTTTTTTTCTAATTTCTTCTTCTTTGTAATGTCTGCTAGGTTAATTTCCAGAACTAATGTGTAACTTCGTGATCTGGGTTGAAAGAGATGCCTTAGAGCTTCTGCGTGTGGTGGTGTTTTTCTTTCAACCTATTCCAGAGGTGTGATATCTGACAGCATTTGTCATTAAGCAGTTCTGTGCAAGCGCCAGGTCTAGTGGCGATTGCCATTTTTCAGATCACTCACAGTAACCATGACTCTGTAATGATGATTAAGGCTGTGACCATAAGCTACTGGCTAACAGTTTCAGGAACAAAAAATAGGGTTTGTGCCATGATGAAAATCTCCAGGAGGTTTCCTTCATTAACACTGATGTATCTGTAGATGACACTGTCCCTGACCACCTCTGTCCTTCCAGGCATCCTGGTGTTGGCTAGATGAATTGCTTTCTTTTGGCCTTAAGAAAACCTACTAGTAGCATTCTTGGGCAAGAAATGCATTCAGTTAAACAGAAAAATTGAGAGGATCTTTATTCTATACCTTGTCTGGGACTGCAGAGGGGTTAAATAGGGGAGCTAAGAGCATGGACTCAACTATCTTGACAGTAATAAATCAAATGTTTGCATATCATTAAGATTTTTTTAAGCAGTAAATTCCTTTCTGTGCTTTGTAGCTACAGAAAGCTAATGAATCTTACCCAGCTCCCTGAAAGCTGATGAACAAAAGTTGTTCATACTGTGTTTGACTAAAATGAGCCTCAGTGTTAGTGTTGCCTATCAGAGAAATTGCTCTACCCACATCTGGGCCATTTGTGTGGTCTCCACCTAGAAGCTTTTACTAAAGACTAACTTAGTAGAGCATGGGTTTGAAAGGTCTGATTGTCTCATTATTTAGAAAGTCTGTGTTTTTCTTGTATGTTGTGCATGGATTCAGGGAAAAATGAAGGTTAGTCTGCTGGTTTTATATGTAAATTTTGGAGTAACAGGTATGAAAAGTGTTGTTCAATGGCAGATTTAGAATAGAACAACTGATGTAATGTGAGAGCTGTTGTAAGCTGAGGTTACATGTGAATAGCCAGATGAATTGGTTTTTTTAGGAGGTTCCATGTGAATACATGTAGAAATGTTTTCCCAGTTCAGGTGCCAGAGCACTGGAACAGACTGCCCAGAGAGGATGGGGAGTCTCTTTCTCTGGAGATATTCAAAACCTGTCTGGACATGCTTCTGTGTGACCTGGTCTAAGGAATCCTGCTGTGGCAGGGGGGTTGGACTAGATGGCCTTTCGAGGTCCCTTCCAACTCCTAATGTTCTGTGATTCTGTGACCTTATGAAGACCACATTTAGGTTGCAGTAAATTTCAGAATGGCTTATACTGAAATACAGTTTGTATCAAGGGGACAGTTGTCCAAATAACTGTAAAACAAACAAACAAACAAACCTCACTCTAACTGGGGTTAAACCTGTCAAAGTTTATTAAAACCAAACTATTTTTTTTCCTGCTCTTTAATAATGTTTTTCCAGTAATGCAATTGTTTAAATGGTCATCACTTGCTCTTTCAGTGTAGAGATTGGTGAAAGTGTGAGAGGAGAAGATGTGTATATCATCCAGAGTGGCTGTGGAGAAATAAATGACAACTTAATGGAACTGCTCATCATGATCAATGCTTGCAAGATTGCATCATCTTCCAGAGTGACTGCTGTAATTCCATGTTTTCCATATGCCAGGCAAGATAAGAAAGACAAGGTAGGTAAGAACTGTGTAATTTCAGAACTTCTTTTTTCAGCTTATTCACTTGAAGTTTTTGAAGATCAAACATTTTCACAAACAGAAGATTTGAAGGATTTGCTTTTTTTATCCGTTTTTGCTAAAATGTTCCATAATATAATCTGTAAGTGAATGAAGTGGGAGAATGCATTTTTTTCTTGTGTTCTGATAGCTGACATGCCTTCAGTTTGGAAAATACAGGTATGTCCTTTGTGTGATATATTGCAGACCACTCTGCTAGAATATGTCACATTATGGGACTGTTTCCTTTTTCCTGCTTCGTCTAGCTTATCATAAGAGCTTGAAAGGGAAATAAAAAACCTTTTGTTGAAAGGGAAGGAAAGCATCTCACTATGTTTTGATTTTCAAATACACATTGGAAGAGACTGCTGGGCCATCCTGTAACAACTACTTGTGGGAATAGGATGAGTATGCCCCAAGTTTCCCATGCATCTAAGTCACACCTTATCAAAAATACCCAAAATCTGTGCAGCAGACTTCCAAGAGATACTTAAAACTTAGTGTGGTTACCCAGCATACCACCAGGAGCATTTTGTGTTTTGGAAATCCCATCTGAAGATGGATAGCCTAGGAAAGTGATTTTGATTAACAGATTTAGAGCATTGTTCCACGTTGTTCTCTGGCTGTCACTGAGTTCTGCAGTTCTCGGCAAGCCATTTCTTTCCCCATCTGCCTCCCTCCCCATTTTGCAATTGAGAAAATGTTTGCAATTGCTGGGAATTCACCTTGGTAGTTGACCTCCATGTTGCAAAATAAGCTATAATATAGCTGTCAACATTGGGCAGCTTATTGACAGGGAGATCTTTCCTCCTGCTCTTGAATTGCATCATATCACTTGGTCTTTGACCCATGTTGAGTGCAGAAGCTTTGTATGCTGCCTGAAGTGTCAGTGAAGTGCCAGCCATTTTCTTCTATGGTTATACACATGTATTCTCTCTGGTGAAGCATATTGCTGTAGTTTGCCTGACAGTGAACTAAAGCAGTATAATCTTCACTAGCTGAATGCTGTTTTCTGGTTTGAATTTAAGTTGTTGACTTTAATCATAAAGAACTAAATAGACCGAGTCATGGCTGCTTGAAATAACCCTGTGTTCTTCATGAATGAGAATAATGAAAGTGTACTTGATTTATTTATTTAAGGAAAGAGCCTTGCAGTAATAAATCAGTCTGAACAAGGCCTCTGTAACTACTCTGGAAACTTTGTTTTGTGGTTTTTTGGGGGTTTTGTTTTTTTTTTCCTTTTTAATTATTTTTTTAAAAAATTTCTGAGAATTGTAGAAAAGTTGGCAGATTAGACACAGTCAATTGATGCAATCAACTAGAATACACCTGATACATGAGCTAGCTAATTTAAAATTAGCTCAGGTGTATCAGTGCTTTGGCCACAGTTGCATTGTATATCCTCTAGTTATGCTAACCTTCCAAGCCATGGGGCAGGCCATGTTTATATAGGATGCTCCAGAGAAGCCTTTTGAGATCACAGAATCACAGAATATTAGGAGTTGGAAGGGACCTCGAAAGATCATCTAGTCCAACCCCCCTGCCACAGCAGGATTTCCTAGACCAGGTCATAAGTTAGAAGTAGAGTGACAGGTAAGTTTGGTGTTCTACAGCTGATGTAACTTTGTTTTTTTGATTTGTAGAAGGGGTCCGTGGAGCGTTGGGTAGGTATCTATATTTTTTAATTATATTTTTAATCTAACGCTACGCATTTCCATTAATATGGCCTTAAAGGGTGAAACTTACTGGGTTACATCATGTATAACTGGGAACATTTTCAGTTTCACTTCTTGATTTCAGTTGTGTTTCACCTAGGCCATGATAGTAATCCTGTGGAATAATTTGCCACTAGAAAACTGCTAACTTCCAGTTAAAAATATATCTGGACATTCAAGATAATGGCTGTCAACTTCTGAAGCTTCAAAGCACATCACATTTTTGAAATGATAAATTTAGGTAATACATTAGTGAACATTCAGTTTCCATACACTTCACAACTGGCTTTCTTGGAAGTGAAAGTTCCAGTTATATATCTTTGGGCTTCCTTGTTTGTTGGGTTTTTTTGTCAGCATGCATGTGATTCATTTTGAACAAGGCAATTTAATAAGATGCTTAAAGGCAACAGAGCTTTAATCTTAATGGACAACTTTCAGCTGTGTGTCCTTTGCATAGTTACTCTTGTGGGGTTGTTTATATTGGTTTTGTGGATTTCCCCCAGCCCCTGGTAATTTTAAGAATTGTGAATAAATTTGTAATACATCACAAAGGAAGAAATAATTTATATAACCTACAATAAGTAAGTGGGTATTTTGCTTAGGAACTAAACTCAGTGATTTTTATTTATTTTGGTTTTTTACAATTTAGTTTCTGTATATACTGTAATGTTGTATTTCACACTAATAATTCTGAAACTAATCTCAAATTGTGTCTAAGAATGGGACAATGAATACTGTGAATCTTTGTGTTCTTGCCTCTTTGATCAGAAGGAAACCTCACAAACTTGAAGATAAAGAAAATCTTGAGTTCTCATCTGCCTTTGTCATCCAAGTTTCTGAATAATGAGGCCAGGTTATCTGAGGTTCCCATGAATTTTCAGTCCTTTGATTTTAAAATAATCTTCAGTTTGGATCATGTCACAGTGCAAAACTTCTATAAGAGCAATCAAACCTTAAATCCTTTAAAACTTCATTTCTGTTTTCTTCTAATGCACAATTTTGTGTAAAGGAAACTGTCAAAAAGGTGCAAACTTCATTTGTCTTAATGTTCCGGTAGCCCGTTGTTGAGAAACAGGTATTGGTGTCTGGCTATCTTTCCTCCCAAGGCCCTCTGTCCACCAACAAGTAGGCAATCTGTGATGTGTGCATGTCTGCTAAAACAAGTTACCTAGTGGTAAAACCTTCAAGTTCTTCCTTCTGGGAAGGCAGCCTGCAAGGCCAACAGCTCAAAGAAGTATCAACTGGTAATGTATACATCAGTGTGTGATGCAGTAAAGCATGTTGTGTTTGGTTTTTATGGTGGTGATACTCATGGTATTGATACATGAGACAAGCTAAGTGGTATTTTATTCACATTGAACAGAAATGGAAAAAAAATAAAAACAAAATTCAGTATGCTAGATGGAGAGGAAATGGCACATAACATTCTGAAAAGAATTTAATTTGCCTTTAGCAGCTAACCTGAACTGGCTGCCTTTTACTACCTGAGCCTGGTGTGCAGCACAAGGGAAGTGGCGGAAGTGTATAGCCTGAGAAGAAGGGATGGAACAAACAGGGGAACAAACCTCTGGTTTCAGCATCACCTGTTAGCCTAGCTTAGCTGTAGTGTCAAAGCAGATCTTTGCAAGGAGCTGATAAGGGAATGTTGCATTAGAGTCAGAAGAGCAGAAACTAAATCTTGTTTTATTAGATATTGCCAGAGATTTGAGAATATTTTGAAGCTTAAAAGATGTCAGTTTGTACTGCTAGGATAAGATGAAGAATTTGAATGTCATAACCAAAAGTGCACTACTAATAGAAATATCCAGAAAGCTTTGACCAGTTACAGAACTGAACTTAAATGAGAAGCTGCATAGTCCTCAGTAACTGCAAAATCATCTGTGCTGAAGCACTGATGATAGCAAACTTTTATGGAAGGTATATGCATCTGAATTGCAGAGATCCAGGATAGTGCTAGCTGTTGCATGTGCCTTACAGAGACCAAATGGTGTGAAGTTCTGTGAGACTGCATTATCTCATATTATTTTGTGGAAGAATGTTGACTATCTGCATGTTAAAACAGAGAAATGCTGAGTTTCCACCTAAACTTGCAAAGGTTTTGAGGAAAATACTGGCTTTGTGACATAACACAGATGGAAAAGCATCCAGGTTAAAGTGACAGTGGTTCAGCTTGTTTTAGGTCATGCCCTTGAGCATCAGTGGAAGGAGAGCAGAGATACTCTGTAACTCTGTGTATGGGTTGAAGGGAGAAGGGGTTCTTAGAAGGCTAAATGCAAGTGCTTGATGAAGATATGTAGCAGGAGGGATTACAATGCCAGCAAAAAAGAGTCTAGCACTGAGAGAGCCTCTGAATTGCAGTTCTGATTTCATGCTAATGTTATTGCCAACTATCAGCCTTATTTAAAGCCTGGCAAAAAGAAAACAGGAAGTTTTGTTCAGTATTTATGTTACATAAAAAGCTGCCTGGGGCAACATAGCTTTCTTTCAGAGATTAAGAAACAAAATCTGACAAAAATTGAAAAAAATCTTTGGAGTTGCTAAAAATAAAAAACAAAGCCAGATCCTCCAGTTGTGATTTTCTGTCTTTTTTCATGTTGCTGTTCTGCAAACTTTTCTTTTTTTTTTTAAAGCTCTTGACATTGGCATTAACTTTGTTAATAAGATTTTTCTTCTTTTGTTCTTTCTGATATTTTTTTATGCCTCCTGTCTCTCTTTGGGAATTCTAGACTGCTAATTGCATCTGACAACTAAGCCTGGATTAGCAAAAAGGAATAAGTAGGCCAGGATAGAAGACCCCTGCCAACATGGATCTGTTACAAGTTTTACTGTATCATGAAGAAATGCTTGATATTAACCTTATTTTAAAGCAGTGTTTTGAAAAGTTGGGTTCATTTTACCTTCAATCTTCATTTTTGGCAATGTTTTTTTAGAGCAGGTTACTTGAGAGTTGGATGTAAATGTAGGCTAGCAGCTTAGAGAATTACTTTTTAATCTTTCTGCTATAGAAAAGCTAGCTAAAAGGTTTACATAGAAGAAGTGGAAAATTATACACCCATTTTTATCTGCTTGTTAGTCAAATTACAATAAAGCATTATTAGGCAGATTGTGCAAACTGATTAAGATTTTCGAAAATGCTTTGCTGAATTCCAAAACCCCAGTATCAAGATTAGCTGTTGATGAGCTACTTTAGCTAAAGTTCTGGAGATCCTTATATTCTAAAGGAAAAAAATCCACAGAATATCTAATTTTCTGACTCCCTAAATCTAGTCAAGATCTTGTTAAAATTTGAACATTTGTGCTTTATTCCTCAGAGTCGTGCCCCAATCTCTGCAAAACTTGTTGCCAACATGCTGTCAGTTGCAGGGGCTGACCACATCATCACCATGGACTTGCATGCCTCTCAGATTCAGGTAACTAACTTGTCTTACTGTGGATAGGGGCTTTACTGAATTAATGTGAAAAGCTGATATTAATTCTGGGGTTTTTTTCTTATTGTTTTGAAAGGCTATCCACAGAAATGTAATTCTCAGGGTTCAGAGAAAGCCTCACTACCTGTTTCTAATTAAATTCCCTTTTGGAGAGAGACCAGCCTTGATTTTATGGGGTGATTTTGCAGGCGCTTTGAATACTTGTGCAGTGGAGTCTGCAGTAGAATTTGCCAAGATTAACATAAGAGCTCCCAGAACATAAAATATACTGGTTTGAGGCAGGTTCTCCTAATCTTGGCCTGATCAGAGATTATAGTACTGCCCTAGATAGTTTTGTTGCTGCAACCAATGGGACAGTGTTCTTTCAAGAGAAATTGTGATAGAGGCTGGCAACCCTTAGCTGGTTTACAGCTGATTCCAGCAAATTGCAAGACTTCCCTCAGACACAGAGCAGACATCATTTGTTATTCTTATGTGTACCTCTTTTCAAGACACTTTGTTTTTTCTAGGAAAATACCTACTTTTTGACCTCTAAGATTCTTGTTAATCAGAAATTCCTATTATGCTAGATGGCTGTCATTCAAGTAAAAAGCAGTTTCATTTGTGGTCTAACACAGATTTCTTGTCATTACAATTTCCATAAAGAGAGAGATTCCATTTCTTCTGCTCAAGTAATACTAACTTGGATCTTCCCCTATTGAAATACTACTGTTCATGTCAAGCAGTTGAAATTTATGGAAGTTGAGTTTTACACACTGGATTTTTTTGAGCTTTTCACAAGCAAGAATTTACTTGGGTGCCTGAAGGTGATCTTTTCTGATTTTTATATCATTTGAGAACAGCTGTTCTTTTTCACTGCTCTTTGGTGAGAATTTTAGAAAACTTAATATTTGTCTAACTTCTACTGCAGTTGATAGTAATATGAGGGAAGAATTAGGCCAATGTAAAATATTAATTAAAGTTCTACCATGCATAAATGACAGTGCCTTGATTGATTCTTTCCCTGTGTCTTCCCTCCAGGTAAGACATTCATGAAACTTTTTTGTTCTCTTTTGGACTAGGGTTTCTTTGACATTCCAGTAGATAACCTGTATGCAGAACCTGCAGTGCTGCAGTGGATTAAAGAAAACATTTTGGAGTGGAGAAACTGTATCATAGTCTCACCTGATGCAGGTGGTGCAAAAAGGTACTATACAAGCCTAAAAGTAATATTTTTTTCCATGTATTTAGCGGTTAATGAAATAGTTTGTCTACTTTTTTCCTCTGAATTGTGCAAGACATAGGGCTATCACTGATTAACCCAAATGTGTTGTAAAAACAACTGCTAGTTTTTCCAATGTTGTTCATGCTTGAAAACATCCAGGAGCTTTCTATATTCTAAAGAAAATCTTTTTCTCTCTCCCTGGTTATGGCCTCATTAGCTGAATCCCTCTGCAGGAGGGAAGAGATTTTTCCTGCTGCTTGCTTGCTTTAGTTCAGTTGCTGCACCTCTTCCTGCTTCCCTCTGGAGCTGCCTATGTTTCCTTCCTCTGTCAAAGCAAATGGGCTGTCCCCACTGTACCTGCTGGCATTTAGGTAAGAGCTTGACTGAGTCATGTTCCTTTTCCCTTTACATTATCACATTCCAGCTGTAAACCTAGTGCACAACTTGGGCTCAATGTGGATACTAGAAAAAGGGAGTGAAATTTTGGTTTTAGTGGCAAAAGGTGAAAATAGGTAAGTTCATTAGTGTTTCTTCAATGACAGCATGCATTACTCATTTAGTAGACTGTTTTATTTGGTACCTGTTGAGTATAAATTAATGTAAAAGCTCAGAAGCATGCTGGCCGGTGAGGTGATAAAGCTTGCATTGAGGCAGAATGCTTATTCTCAAGTTTTACGTGTCATGCTTCTGCTATAAAACTGAAAAGGAAGAAAGACAAACAAAATAAGTATCCTGTAAGCCCATAGTAGTTTAAATGTTTGGAATGCACTATGGAAAAAATGTGAAAGACTGTCAATATTTGATTTTAATTGAAGTTCTTGGGTCTGTTATGACTGTTCATTTTGTAATAATTAATAGGGAAATAAGAGTAATTAGAATGCCATAGTTATTCCTATTTTGATTAATCAAGTTAAAGATGTGAAAGTTATAAACTATAGAAAGCATTCTAAAATTCAGTTGACTCAGTCAGTTACATTTCTTTGTTCCCATCTGGAAGCTGTTGTTTTCACAGTTGTTCTTTATGGGTTTTGGTTCTATTGTTTGGTTTGTTGTTTAGCTTTTTTTATTAAACCAAATAGAGCCTTTGCTTAAAATTCAAGTCAGAAGACAGCATTTTCCCCCTAAAAAATACTTGTGTCATACAAATGATCATAAGAGTTTTTTGAAGATCTCTTCTGTATTTAAAAGAGTCGATTTTCAGTACATTTCTATTGTAATGCAACTGGGTAGTTGTTGTTTTCAAAACTTCACAGCTTCTCCTTCTTCAGTAAAATAATGTAAAGAAAATGGTTTGACCTTTCCATTTAAAACATATAGACCTTCAAAATAATACTTCAGTTAAAGAGAAGTGGATAGAATATGAAGTTTTTGTATTAAAATTTAAATCTGTAGCATTAGAGATTCAGGAAAATCCACATTCTTACACTCATTTAAAACATCTGAATTCTTTTTTTTTTACCAGTTGTTTCTTTTTTCTCCCAGTTTGTCTGTGAGTGATATAAGGCATGAAAATTCTACTGATATCTTAGTCTCTGAGGTATTCAGACTTGCTATGAAATTACTGTTGTTCACAAGAAATGCCAAAACATTTTGCTTTTTTGTTTATCACTATGTTGTTGAAATACAGTAGCTAACAACTTCATATTTAAGTGGTAAGGAAACGAAACTGTGTACATTAATAACCTTGTTATCAACCTTCTAAATGTATTTAAAAAGACAGACTACAGGGTTTCATCAGCATGGAAGTAGTATAGTGTTGTTTATTCTTGTCTTTGTACCTACCAGCTCTGCTATATTAAAAACCCTGAAAAAGGCAATCAGAAGACTGTAAAAAACTTTGTTATTGCAGCTTTCTTTGGCCAACAGAAGTCAGTTCTAAATGATCTTTGCCAAGTAGATATCTTGCTAAGGCAATTACTAATGAAGTAAGCTACTTAATTGCTAGTCAACTACTAATAAAAGAATTACTAATCTATTAACTTGCTTGTTTTTTCCCTTTGGTTTCATTTCATATTCCTGCAACAGTATTTTCAGTTAGGATGTTCAAGTGCATTCTGCTGCTGGCTTAGAATTGAGGCCACCTCTACTTCAAATTACCCAGTGTGACTAGCTATTGCAGCAGCTTAATGAAAGCTTGTGAATAGCTGAAATGTTTTCAAAGCCAGGCACTAAATAACAGACAACCAAGACAATTCAATGCAAAAAACCCCTATTACTGAAGTATCAGTTAAGACACTCTGGGTATTTTTATTAGCAGTGAATTAAGGATGTTTCTACCCTGTCTCAGTACTTGCGAAAGTTTGTGCAGAGGTAATTTGAGAGTCAGGAGACATAAACTGTGTTTTATGACAAATACTTGTGTATGGCTCTGTTCTTTTTAAACAATTTGCTAATTGTGGTGTATTTATTCCTGTAACTTAGGGTTACTTCAATTGCTGACAGACTGAATGTGGATTTTGCTCTCATTCACAAGGAAAGAAAGAAGGCAAATGAAGTGGACAGAATGGTCTTGGTTGGTGACGTGAAAGACAGAGTAGCAATTCTTGTTGATGATATGGCTGACACATGTGGCACAATATGTCATGCAGCAGACAAGTAAGTGGTAGTATGAACTAGTCCACTATCTTACTCTGCTGTAACCTGCAGATAGCCAATGAACACAGCTGCTTGTGCCCTGCATGCTTATAACCCAACCTGACCTCTGTAGCATGAGGTCATTCTGATCCTTGAGTCTGTAGGTCACAGTTCTATGATCAAGCCATGTCCTCCTTTAGAATGTGGAATTGAGAAAATATATACAGAAATATATTATCTATATTTAGAAAGACAGAATAAATAAAGTCATATAACTCTGAAGAACCATCTAGTACATTTTCCAAGGCAAAAATAACAAATAGAATCATTCTCTTCTTAAACCTTACCATGGAGCCTTTCCACTCTCCTTAGGCAATCTTTCACAAACTTTACTAGATGTAACACTGGAAAGTATCTTCTCCCTAGTGTTCTCTGTGTATTTAATATTAATTTTAATGTACATCTTCAGTGTAAAACTACTTATTCTTTTCATCTAGGGAGGTGAGAATAAGTTTTCCTGTCTTATGTCTGGAAGTCAGTTGAAAAGTATTCTGCTTCCCTCTAGACTAAGTAACTTCTGTTTGGCCAGTCTTTCTCCAGGGTATCTAGACTTCTGATCTGTAATTGATGCTTTCAGGGTTCTATCTAGTTGGTCCTTTTCCACCAGGCAGCTTTCCACTGCTTCCTACTCTTCCCCAAGCTTGTAGCATTGCATGGTGGTGTTGTGACCTATGTGCAGAACTTGACACTTGGCCTTGTTGAACCTTATACAATTGGGTTTGGTCCATTGATCTAGCTTGTCCAGATGCTCCTGTAGAGCCTCTCTACATTCAAGCAGATCAAGACTCCTGCCCAACTTGGTGTTGTCTGCAAAATGATTGAGGGTGCACTCCATCCCCTCATCCAGATCATTGATAAAGATATTGAAAAAGCCCCAGTACTGTGCCTTGGGGAACACCACTTGAGTTTAACTCCATTCACCACCAGTCTTTGGGCTTAGCAACCCAGCCAGCTTTTTATCCAGTGAAGAGTACACCTGTCCAAGGCATGTGCAGCCAGTTTCTCCAGGAGAATGCTGTGAGAAAGGGCTGAAGCAACAGGGTGAAGCTTAAGTGAGCTAGACGTTACTGTTGGTGATTTGAAGTAAAGATCATCCCATGACTTTACAGTCTTCAGTTCCAGGCTTGCTGTTTCCACCTAGGAAAAAAGATGTTAAAAACTCAAGGTAGAGAGGGATTAATATAGTCTTGTTACTCTTCACTTTGATGAAAATTTGATAGCATTTTACAAGGAGATGTTGTGCAGCTGTTTGCTATCCTCATATTAATCTTCATTAAATCCCAAAACATGCTTCTGGGATGTGCCTTTTGTAGATCAAAATTACGAATTACCTAGCTCATGGGTTTTGGTTTTATACTATTATTTGTTGAAGTAAATTCCTATCAAAGAGGAGGCCTTTATTTCTTTCCTGCTGTTAAAGAAGCATTTCTTTATTTAACTACAGTAGATTTCTATAAAGCAAATTCTAAAACCATCAAAACCCTTCAATTTATCTGCAGTGTTTGCTAAGAAATATGCTTTTACTCAAGTAATGCTGCCCTATATTGTGGCACGACCTTTCTTGGCATAAAGCAGTACTTTTCATTAATGCCAAATCTATGTGAGATACACTTTGTGCTTAATTGAACTTGGTCACTAAAATACCACTTTTTAGGGCCTTCATTTGTAAAGCTAGAAAAGCAGTTGAGACACAGCTGAGTGTGTGGAGGTAGAGAGGCCAGTCCAAACCAACTTAAGAGATCCTGACTCATTCACAGGGTGTTCTAATAAAGTTGTGAATATTGCCATACAACCTACTTCATTCTTGCCTGATAGAAAATTTGTACTGAAATTCAGTTGTATGTTGTCCTGATATGGTCAAAAGTACAACATTTTAGATTAGTATCCCTGATACTGCTGAGAACTTTATTTAATTAGCAGTTACTTTTTGTAAGACTTGTTCATATAACCTGAAAAAAGGTTAAAATTCTGTGAATTATTTTGGAAATACTTGTATCTTGCTGTAGATTCCAGAAGGAATTTGTGTGTAAAATGTATTGAGATTTGTATCTGGCTTCATCTATAACCATGTATGTAAACTGGCACCACAATACACTTTTTCCTCCATGTTCTACAGGTTAATATCTGCTGGAGCCACTAAAGTTTATGCCATTCTCACTCATGGCATCTTCTCTGGTCCTGCTATTTCTCGAATTAATAATGCATCCTTTGAGGCTGTTGTGGTAACTAATACAATCCCCCAAGAAGAGAAAATGAAGCACTGCCCAAAAATTCAGGTACAGTGGTGGTTTTGTCATGTGTTTACACTCTGATTTTGTATTTTAGTCTTCACTGATGCTAGAATTTGTGCCATGAGGGGAAAGTAATATTCTGAAGTACATAGTTTGCAGAACATCTTGCTGACACATGCCAAAGAACTGTCTGAAGGGGATTCAGATAGGACAGTAGAGTAATGCAAAATACTTGGTATTTACAACAGATTGAGTATGACTGAAAGAGTGGTAAATGTAAAATTGGCTGAGTTGGGTTTTTTTATCAATATTGATGGTACAATATTTGTATGTAGGAACTGAAGTTAATTATGTTATTGTGGTGCCACATAAACCTTAGGTGACTACTTTTTTTTTTGAAACACATTACTGAAAATGCTCAAGATAACAATGAGATGTTTCTTTTTAAAAACCAAACTGACAATAAAAAGCTGACTTATGTCAGTAGTTTTACATGAGAATGTTCTGGGAAGTCATGTTTCCCTTTTGGAGTTTTTGCTTAGTACAGAGTGGAATAAGGCATAAAGACTGGAGGTTTCAGTGTAATATTGAATATTTTAAAAGCTTAAAATTTATTTGGTGGTTGCTGAAACAAGACGAACACTGAAGATATATGTCCCTTAAACTGTATTTGTGTAAAGGGGACACTGCCATCTGATGGCTGGAGTCGTTTTTTGACAACATAGCCTGTGCCAGAAGTCTTCAGCAGTATGCCTGTGCAGCAATCTTATTCAATATTTTCTTACTCAGTTTGAGTTTTGTAGTAATGCAATTTTTTTGTATATGTTAAGTACCTAATGCTTTCATGTTATTTTTTCTTCCTAGAAGAGATGAGAGCACAGTAATAAATTGAATGTTTATTCATATGTTTATATGTTTATATTTTATTGCTCTTGGCAACTCATAAAACTTTATCTTCTTGATTTTTTTTTTTTTTTTCTTTCAGTTTATTGACATTTCCATGATTCTGGCTGAGGCAATTCGAAGAACACACAATGGTGAATCTGTGTCTTACCTGTTCAGTCATGTCCCCTTGTAACTGCAGGAGATTACACTACACCTTTGCAGAGGTCCCTTCAGCTTGCACTGTTTTTAACAATGCATCTCAGCCACAAGAAATTAGTATCTTTGTAAAATTCCAGAGCTTGTATGTTTAATTGTTACATCTTGTAATTACTACTTCTTTGGAAATGGACAATAAATTTCTGTCTTTCAGGAACTTCATTAATACCTTTGAGAGTCTAGAAGTCGTGTGTGTTGCATAAGTTCACTTTTATACGCCTATCTTCACTTTCAGCTAAACTGCTGCTTTGGACCCTTTTTTTTTTTTTTTTTTTCTATACAGTAGAAACTGTTTCTAGAACTTAGTGGGATGAATGCATGCAAGATTGTTTTCTGAGTTAAGCTAAGTCTTGCAGGCTTGGATATCTTGTATCTATTCATCTGTCTGGCAAGCAGCTGTTGATTTTGGGAGGTTTTTTATGTTTAACTACCATGAATAGTATTTTGTAAGCCCTAACAGAATGTAAACAGAATGTTAATTTTGAGGAACTGTTGACATCCATAGTATTAACTGTGTTTCATACACTTCATATTAATTTCCACAAGATATATGTGGCTGCTGTTTTCTTTTGTAAGGTTCTCATTACATTAAATCATTTGTTTAATATCTATTCTATGTGGTTAGTATCTTCAGTTGCAAGATTAATCTTTCCATATTCCTGGGGATGGTTCATTTCATGTGTTTCAGTAGTAAGGACTAATCTTTAATCTTGAGCAGTTTGGCTTTGACATTCCCTGATCATATGAATAATGTCATAGCAGTTTTTCTGTTAACATTGTAAAGATTCACTAAGCAAAGTCCAAACAGCAAATTTAAACACTTAAGGTTATACAAGATGGTCTCTTATCCACATTTACTTCATTAAAAGTATCTGAATTTTAATTTTTTGTTTTTCAAACTGCACAGTCTATACATCTTTGGGTTTCTAATTCAGAGTACCACAGTACTTAACTATGCAGCCAGTGAGTTATTGTAGATTAACTAATTCTCAAATTAGAGAATTAAAATCACCGTGAAAAGAGTTTTGCCTCTCGTCTGCTGAGAAAGCTTATGATTAAGTACTGAGAATGCAGTCAGTCATAGATTCTAGGGGGAAAAGTAAAACAATTAATATTGTAATTTTATGTCTTCAAATCCTTCCACTGAGTGTTTTCAGTCTTCTTGCTAGAAAGGAAGAGTTTCTGTGTATTCAGATAAGTGTTCCTGCACCTAGATTGTGGGAAAACTGTTTCTTACCTGAAATTGCTAATAACAAAAGCATTCGCCATGCTTGAGAGGTGCTGCTTTACTGCGGAGCTGCATAAAAACTAGACTTACTTTGTCTTACCTGGCTTGTTCTGGGATAATGGTACAGTGTTGTATTATAAAATGGATTTTTTTCTATTCCATTTAAGACACTCTTCAGACAGACTATTCTTTTAGTTTCTCTGAGAATGAATCTGGTTTGTCTTTAAAATTTTTCCAGTAATTCTCTGTTTATTGTGTGGGGTTTTTTCCTATATGAAAATGGGTAAAACAGTTTCACCTGTACTGCTTTCAGAGATGAATAGAGAAGTGGGATGTATAAGATACTGCAATGAGAATTCAGTTCAGCCATTAGTTCTCAAAGGACTTCATTGCAGATGAATTTTCAAAAATACATTATAACACAATGGAAATAAATTTACATTGTTTTATTCAGTAAAGCCTTTCTTAAAATGTGAGATTATTTAATATATTGTCTCAAAAATACTACTTTTGCAGATAAATTGTTAATCCCAGGTCTGTGGCCACAAAGTTATACAAAAGTTTAAACTTTACTACTATGCAAAAGGCATACAATGCATTTAAAGCACAGTATCAATTCAGTTGCTTTATAGGTCAGATTTTTGTTACAAAGGATGCTGAATTATCTTTCTTCACTGCGCACAAGAATTATGAATAAATCTTGAAAATCACTTGTGCCAAGAGATTGCTTGTGGCTTTGTTTTTTTATACTCTTGGGTTTTGTGGGGGGTTTTATTTGGTTGGTTTGGGGTTTGTGGGCTTTGTTGGTTGGTTGGCTTTTACTGGTCTTGTTTGGGTTTGGATTTTTGGAGACCAGGCCCTGCACAGGTCAAACAGGGAAGAATGTAGGCATTAATCCTCATGCAAACCTTGCTCATAAATCAGACTCCAGCTGTCTTGGGCTTAAGGATGAACTGTTAATCAGACCAGATTGGTACACATTTTGATAATAAGATCATCCTTCTTTATGGTTTGACAAGACACACACAATGTTTAAATTTCATTGAGAGTTTGCTAACACTATGAGCAGTTGAAGATTTTATTTCTCAGATTGTTGTAAATGATCCTACTTACTTGTATTTAAAAGGGTAAGGTGGAGGAAAGAACAGCAGGAAAATGTGGAATTAAGCTCCTGTTTTGTGCACTTGAAATGCTTATGAAGGTGGGTTCCAACATCTCTGAAAATCATATGCATTTTGACAGAATTAAAAGGTGTGCAAGCAGAAGATTGAGGTGTTTGGTGTTTTATGCTCTAAGTTTCCTCGACCATGCTGTATTTCTGATCTGAAGATCAGACGACAGTTCAGCCTGAGGAGAAACTTTCTTCTCTCAGCAGTATTATTTTGAAATAAAGGAAAAAAATATGCTTCATTGCATAGTGGAAGTTAAAGATTTAACTGATATTTGTTTACAAACCTTTATTTTGACTCTTTCTACTGCTCTAGTGGATGTAAAAATTTTTACCATTCTCAGTAGAAGTACTTGATGTTTGCAGCCTTTCTGGAGGCTATTGCCATGGACTCCAAGGATTTTAAATGTCAAAAGCTCAGCACCTGTTGCTGAGGCAGTCAACTGTTGGGAGTGAAACCTGAGCATATTTGCAGTGTGCAAGTTGCTCTCTGTGTTGTTCCTCAGGCACCTATGGCCAGTGCTGGTTCTCTGCAGCCTGATCCCAGCCAGCAGCCCCCACCCCACCCAGCTGAGTTGGGGAGAGAACTGGGAGGCCACATGTGAGAGCAGTTTGTGAATTTTGTTTGACAGGCTAGTAAATGAAATAAAGAAAAGCAAATGGTGCAAAAGTAGTCACTCAAAATCAGACACCTTCTGAGTGGTGGCTGCTTTGCCAAAACTCCCTCTACCACTTCTCTACCAGATGTGGCACCATAAGGCAGGGGTTAGCCCTTTGGTTAATTGTGGTCTACTGCGCTAGCTGTGTCCCCTCCCAGCCTCTTCCCCACCCACAGCCTTCTCCCAAGAAGGATAACACGAGTAGGGAAGAAGGCCTTAAGCCAGTGCAAGTTCCCCAGTAGTGGTGTGTTATCAACACTGGTTTGTTGATACTCTAAAACAGCAGCATGTGGGGGCTGCTACTGAGAAAATTAACTCTATCCCAGCCAGACCCAGTACTGTTGTCATGAGTGACAAATGATGTGTGACTGGACATTTATCTTGTTCTTTAGGCCCATGTTGTGATATACTGGGAAGAAAAGGTAAAGAATGGGAAGAACAAAAGACATGGCAGAGAACAAGTAACAGAGCTCAGGAGATAGCTTTGCTCTTATCCTATCATTTATTACTTGGGAGAAGAGACCAACATCTACCTCCCTACAACTTGTTCTCAGGTAGTTGTAGAAAGAGACAAGGTCTATCCTCAGCCACCTTTTCTCCAGACTGAACAATTCCAGTTCCCTTAGCTGCTCCTCGTGAGACTTGTGCTGTTGACCTTTGGCCACCTTTTGACATTAGCACTGCAGTGTCCTTTTTGTAGTGAGAGGCCCAGAACTGAACACAGTATTCAAGGTGTGGCCTCACCAGTCCTGAGTACAGGGGCAGTGTCACTTCCCTAGTCCTGCTGGCCCCTATTTCTAATTTCTAATTATTTTTAATACAAGCCAGCATACTGTTGACCTTCCTGGGCATGCTGCTGGCTCATGTTCAGCCAGCTGTCAAACAACACCTCCAGGTTCTTTTCCAATGGGCAATTTTTAAGCCTCTCTTCCCAAGCCTGTAGTGTTGCATAGGGTTTTGTGACCCAAGTGCAGAACTCTGGAGAGGCTTAGACTGGACATTAGGAAGCATTTCTCTAAGAGGGTGGTCAAACACTGGATCTGGCTTCCTAGAGTGGTTGCCAGTGCCCCAAGCCTGTTAGTCTTTAAAAGGCTTCTGGACAGTGTCCTTAACAACATGCCTTAAACTGATCAACCCTGAGCTGGTCAGGCAGGTGGACTAGATGACTGTTGTAGGTCACTTCCAAATGAACTATTCTGTTCTATTCTATTATTTGAATGCCAGAAACATTTACATTCAGCAATTTTCACTGGTTATAAACACCAAATGGTCAGTGTTGGCACTGGTGTAGCCTGAGGTATCTTCAGCTTTCAGATATGGTAAAGACTCCCTGTGGTGCTAGTGGCTCTTTCAGCCATGCCAGCATGCTAGGTGGTTGAATAAGCTCTTAGCACAGACCTGTGAGGGTCTCCTCTCCCACGAGAGATTTGAGAACTTCCTCTGCCCTTGTTGTATCTGTTTATTGTTTTGCTTATTGCCTGAAAACACACTTCTGCAACTGCTGTCCCTATACTTTTATATTCCTTAAGGCTTCTGCAGGTGATTTTATTTCTTCAATTTTGCTATCCATATCTCTCTGTAGATTTTCCATACCTCTGCCTATATCAGTTTGAAGAGACAATTTATGTATTTAAAAAACTGCACAACCTATCTCATCTCTTTGGTATGTTCTTGGGTAAATTATGCAATGTTATACTAAACATCATGTTAACCATGAGTACTTGGGGTGCTATCATAATTAGTAGTATGAAAGTTAACACATTAGAGAAAAGACATTATTGCAAGACTCTAAGCCTCAGGTAAACTACCCAGCTTTAAGATAAACACAGAAGAATCCTAATTTTGGTTACTTACACCAAGTTGCTTTAGTTTATTTTTCATTTAGAAGGCAAAAAGAAAAAAAGAGTAATGTTCACCAGTCCAGTTTCAACCTAACTGAACCAAACCTACAGATGATGGATTAAGGAGAGTAAAGATTCTTGCTTGTTCTATTTTAAATTAAATTCTTTACTCACAGAGGTGCCAAAATACATGTGGTGTTGTCAGTGGCTGATCCCCTAGCACGCAGCAAAGTAGGAAGTATTTTTTTTTTTGCTTTCAGTTACTTTGCATTTTAGAGGAGGTAAAATAGATTTTGCACAATGTCTGAGGGAAACCAAACCTTTTAAAATGAATAAATCCCTGTTGATCTAAAAATCAAATTGTAATGCTAAAATTCTAGACTACTGAACTCCTCTGCATTTACACTCCATCCTCTGAAAGGAAAAAAATGCTGTGTTTTTGCTTTCCACATTTCTTAGGTTAAAAAAAAAAAATAGAAAAGTTCTTTGTGTTTCTATTAGCGCTCAGCTAAAGTTGCAGTTTCAGTCTGTAGAGAATTGAAACTCGTGCTCTTGGCTGGGTGACAGCAAGTTCCTAATACAGAAAAATATTAAAATCAGACTAGTCCAAAAGAAAAGGCAAAGTGTCCATGCATTATTAAAATTTCCAAAGTTTGTAGGTGTAGACTGCAAAGGAGACCTCCAAAGACACTGAGCACCTATTGAAAATTACAGGGTTGGGTGACTGGAACACTGTGTTTTAGAAAACCTCCTTACAATCAAAGCAAGTGGGCACTAAGCATCTCATGTTTAAATGAAGTTCCTGTGTCATATGCCATGGATGTGGTTAGGTGCTTGAAGAAATCAACTTTCACTATCCAACTTGTTCCAAGTCATTCTCTTGTGCAGTGTTTCACAGTTAATTAGGCACATTTGCTTTACAGCAAGGTGAATAACAGAAAATGAGTGGAAAATAACTTTCTTTTCTGGTGACGTAAAATCTGGGAACAATAAATATTCTAACCATTGAGCCAGTCTGTCTTGCTAAGTGTAGAAGCTTCTAAGTAACAAACTCTCAAACAGATACTGTGCTCCATGAAATGCTGGATTGTCACCAGCTTAAGTCTATTTATGTCACCTTTAGCCTGGTCCCTTCTAAACTCTACCATGTGATTTTTACCTTTGTGTGCCCTTACCACTATCCTTTCTTTTTTTCCTGATTTAGTTTGGTTCCCTTACCCAGTCTCATTTGCTTATAGACATTTCTTCCACAAAGTATTCAACCTAAGTGATTTGTTCCAGTTCTTGAAGGCATTTACAGCACAAATGAACCTCTAAAACTAATAATAATTAATGCTAATAAGTTACTAAGCTTCAAAACAATTTAAACAATTCTTAATGTCAATTAACTATTTCTTTCTGTGTGGCTTCCACTGTAGAGGGGGGAGGGTGGTGTGTAAAGACTTGAGCTTCTGCAAATCTTAGTTTTATGAAGTGGATGTTATGCTTGTGTAATGCATTTTACACTCTGTTGCCAAGTATTTTGTAATTGCCTTCCTTTAGGGTTCCCTGTGGCTTGGGTGTTCATCTTCTTGCAGTAGGTATAATTATAGTTCCTTATGGTGTGATACTGCGGCTGGATACTGTAACACAGTTTGAAATGAAGAGCATATTCAAGAGTAGCAAAGAAGAGAGCAAACTGCAGCATGAAACCAAACACTTTTGTCACAACAGCACGTGGATGTATGAGTAATGTGAGAATTTGTTTAAAAGGGAAAAAATGAAACTACTCAGCTATTTTGTGGAGGTGGGGTGGGGTGGAGGAGTAAATGAGGTACTGTTGTTTTAATTTTAAGTACAAATGTTTGAGGAAGTAGGTTGCAACAGTTGTTTCACATTTAATATTTCTCAAGCTCTGTCCTGCTGAAGAGTAGGGATAGAGTAGTGATTCCTGCTGTTGTCTTCAGTTATGTCATGTTATATTCTCTTCTGCACCTGAGCTGAACTGGTGAGGACGTCTTTTATGCTCTTCTTTTCTGCTCCAATTTACAGCCTCCTCCAATGACAGATCTGCCAGACCTGGAAACACACAGAAAATGGTAGGTTAAACTTCCCTCTTAAATTTGCTCTTAGAACTCTTTGACTGGAACTGTTGTGGAAGGCTTTTAAGGGCCTAATTGTGTTTTCTGCTTTCTAAGTGTTAAAATCTACTATTGTGGTTAGAAGGTGCAATACCTGATAATAGGAAAGGAAAGTATTTATTTTTACTAATACTAACTGGCTAGTATTTAATTATAGTACTGTGCTACAGAAAGAGTGTATTAACATATTTTCTAATTACTATAACTTCTGAGGTGTTTTTTCCTCTAGCCTTTCCCCCATCATCTCTTAGAATACAAATTACCTACAGAAAAACTTCCTTCAGAAGCACCTAGCTGCAGTGTTGCTGAATATTTGAAGAGTGCCCAAAATCCATTATAAGCTTGTGCATTTGCTTGTTAATGTCAGCAAATTAGTTCTTTTTAAACGTCTTATAAAGCCAATCATAGTTCACAGAGAAAAGGACAGTTCATACGCATACCTCTAGCTGTACTTTAAAATTGGCTTCTCATTGCAAAGACATTGCACAAGTCAGCATTGCTTGTTTCTTCTAACTAAAATAATCTTTTTTTATATATGTTTTAGTACTATAACAGACAAAATGCTTTACCCATGCAAATAGATAGAGCACCAGAATGTAAGACTTTACAGTTAAAATAGCTAATGCATTAAAAAGGTAATAGGAAACATAAGTATATACAAAGAAATTAAGCACAAAGATGGCAGGAAGTAGGCTGGCTCTGCAAGAACACTTAGGTTCCTAAAAATACTGTAACACATGAGAGTTCAAGATCTGAGCATTGAGAATGTCTCAAAAGGCATTTTTCTGACTTTCTTAAGAAACCTATAAACATATTCATGAAGACTTTTAAGGCCCAGATTCGTAGCACTTTATTTTAGACACCTAAACCTGCAGTGTTAGTCTCTGTTCAGTGCGTAATCGGGCAGAGATCCTTCCATCTTCATAACCGAGCAGCCCCTGCAGAGGGGCCTCTCTCCTCTCTCCTGCTGTCTCTTAAAAGTCAGTGCCGCCCAGGCTGATGGCAATGAATTGAGGAACTTGGGTAAGCACCTAAAATTAGGTGCCTGAGTGCACAGTGGCTGAGTACATGTTTATGTAGAAAGTTTGTGGCAATCTAGACTGCAATCTCACCTTGCCCAAGTCCTTCTCCAGTGCATGGAAAGAGGGTTTTAATTTGGTTTACCAAACCTTAAAAGGTTGATTCTAATTAACTTTTCCTCAAGAGCAGCAAATCTCTGGTTTGACCCCAAGTTAGCAGAAGAGGTTTCCCTTCCTCCTTTATAAGGAAGACAAGCTGTTGGAGTCTGATCTGCAGCAGTTGTCAGAGTTTCTTTTCCCTCAGTGGCTGCAGGCTAGTGAAGGTTAGAGCTTCATGTCCTGTTGTGGCATGCATCGATGGATGAAGGTAAATGGCATCCATGTAGTCACATTTGGTCTGACTCAGTAGGTGGTTGATAGGATGTCCTATGAGTTTTTCTCATTGCATTAAATGAATACCTTTGTATCTCCTTCTTTTAAGGTACCTCATGCAAAGATGTCAAATGCATTGTCATTCATCTTGCTCTTCCTATTTCCTATGCTGTCATCAGGATCTTGGTTTCCCAAAACTTTACCCTGTGATGTTAAAGCCTCTGAAGGTGCTGTGACAGTGGACTGCACAGATCGGCGTCTCACAGAAGTCCCCAGAGGGATCCCTGCAAATGCTACCAACCTTACTCTGAGTATTAACCATATCCCTCATATTTATCCAACATCCTTTGCTCATCTTGAAAACCTCGTGGAGATTGACTTCAGATGCAACTGTGTGCCTGTTAGAATGGGCCCCAAAGACAATGTGTGCACCAGAAAACTAAAAATTGAGAATGGCAGTTTTGCTGCCCTGACGAGATTAAAGTCATTGTATTTGGATGCAAACCAGCTGCTGGAAATACCACGGGGTCTTCCTACTACCTTAAGTCTGCTGAGCCTGGAAGCCAACAGTATCTTTTCTATCCAAAGAGTCAATTTTTCAGAGCTAGCAAACATAGAACTATTATATCTGGGACAGAACTGTTACTACCGTAATCCATGCAATGTTACATTTGAAATTGAAAAAACAGCCTTTCTGGAGCTGAAGAAATTAATAGTTTTATCTCTGAAGTCTAACAACTTAACTCATGTTCCATCCAATTTGTCATCTACTTTAAAGGAATTGTATATTTACAATAACATGATCCAGGTGATTCAAGAACACGATTTAAGTGCTCTTCACAACCTAGAAATTCTTGATCTAAGTGGCAATTGTCCACGGTGCTATAATGCCCCATACCCTTGTATCCCCTGCCCCAAGAGAACAATTGAGATACATCCAAAGGCTTTTTATTCCTTGAAAAATTTAAGAATTTTGCGGCTTCACAGTAACTCTCTTCAGAGCATACCCTACAGCTGGTTTATAAACATCAGGAATCTCAAGGAGCTTGACCTCTCCCAAAATTTCCTCATAAAGGAGATTGGAGATGCTAAGTTTTTGAAGTTTATCCCCAGCCTTGTAGAGCTTGATCTGTCCTTTAATTTTGAAGAGAAGATGTATTCTCCATACTTGAAACTGTCTAAGGCATTTTCTTCCCTCTCTAACCTGGAAACCCTGAGGGTCAGGGGTTATGTCTTTAAAGAACTGAAAGAAGGAAATCTAGATCCATTGCTCAGTCTAAGAAATCTAACAGTGTTGGATCTTGGGACTAATTTTATTAAAGTTGCTGACCTGAAAATGTTCAAAGAATTCCCAGCTCTTAAACTCATAGATCTCTCAGTGAACAAAATTTCTCCTTCTTCAGGTGAAAGCAACTTTTATGGATTTTGCTCTAATCCTAGGATTTCAGTAGAGCAATACAACAGGCAGGTATTTCAAGAGATGCATTATTTTGTATATGATGAGTATGGGCGAAGCTGCAGGACCAAAGATAAAGAGGCTGCTTCTTACCGCTCTCCAGTTAAGGAAGAATGCCTGAAATACGGAAGAACTCTGGACTTAAGCAGAAACAACATATTTTTTATTAATCCCTCAGACTTCCGTGATCTCAGTTCCATCAGATGCCTCAACTTGTCAGGTAATGCAATAAGTCAAACTTTAAATGGAAGTGAATTTTCCTACCTGTCTAATTTGAAATACTTGGATTTTTCTAACAACAGGATTGACTTACTATACTCAACTGCTTTCAAAGAACTACAAAGTTTAGAAATTCTAGACCTGAGCAATAATGAACATTATTTTCTGGCAGAAGGTGTTACCCATGTGCTTAGTTTTATGAAAAACTTGCCCTACCTGAAGAAGCTGATGATGAATGAGAATGCAATCTCTACCTCTATTAACACAGGAATGGAAAGTCAATCTCTTCAAATTTTAGAGTTCAGAGGAAATCGTCTAAATGTTTTATGGATGGATGGGAATTCTAGATACTTGTCATTCTTCAAGAATCTGACCAGCCTGGAACAACTGGATATTTCCTTCAACTCACTCGGTTTCTTACCTCATGAAATTTTTAAAGGTCTACCTCCAGAACTCAAGATCCTCAACTTAACCAATAACCAGATGAAGAGCTTCAACTGGGGACAACTCCACTATCTGAATAAATTACTAACTCTGGACCTCAGCAATAACCTTCTGAGTACTGTTCCCCGAGAACTGGCCAATTGCTCTTCAACTCTCCAAGAGCTGATGCTCCGAAACAATCGCATTCAACGGCTAACCAAACATTTCCTCAGAGGTGCTTTTAAACTGAAATACTTGGACCTCAGCTCAAACAAGATCCAAATAATTAAGAAATCTAGCTTCCCTGAAAATGTCATTAACAATCTGAAGATGCTGCTTTTGCATGGCAATCCTTTCAAGTGCAATTGTGATGCTGTGTGGTTTGTCTGGTGGATCAATCAGACTCAAGTGACTATTCCTCTTCTGGCCACAGATGTGACCTGTGCTGGCCCAGGGGCACATAAAGGAAGGAGTGTGGTTTTCTTGGATCTGTATACCTGTGAGCTGGACGCCTCGTATTTGATCCTATATGCTCTGTCAGCTTCAACTGTCCTAGGCTTTATGGTGTTCACAGTGACAAGCCATCTCTACTTCTGGGATGTGTGGTATAGTTACCATTACTGCACTGCCAAGTTGAAGGGCTATCGGCGTTTATCTGTACCAGATACTTGCTATGATGCTTTTATTGCCTATGACAATGAAGACCCAGCTGTGAATGAGTGGGTGCTGACAGAACTGGTTGAAAAGCTGGAAGATCAAAAAGTCAGACAGTTCAATTTATGTCTGCAAGAAAGGGACTGGATCCCAGGACAGCCAGTCTTTAACAACCTTTCCCAGAGCATTCAGTTGAGTAAAAAGACCATATTTGTACTGACCAACAAGTATATTAAAAGTGGCAGCTTCAAGACAACATTCTACATGGCCCACCAGAGGCTTCTAGATGAGAAAATGGATGTCATCATCTTGATATTTCTTGAGAAGGTTTTGCAGAAGTCCCGGTATGTCCGGTTGAGAAAGAGGCTATGCAAAAATTCTGTGCTGGAATGGCCAACTAACCCTCGATCTCAGCCCTACTTCTGGCAGTGCCTGAAAAATGCAATAGCTACAAGCAATTTTCTGGCTGACAACAAGCTACTCCAAGAAACTGTTTAGCTCTGCTCTTTCCTGTAAATGCTGGTGAGCAAAAGCCGCTAAACTTCATTTGGAGACACTGTAAAAGCATGGAGGATAAATGCGATTGTGATATTGTACCCCAAAATGAAATGCACAATTAGTCCCAAAGCTGATAGTATACTTGTTTCGCTATGAGCTGATAGTATACTTGTTTTGCTATGACAAGACTGAACAGACTGTTGCCAGCACAGATGTTTAGCTGACATGCACGTTGCTCAGCACTGATTGCTGCACAACAAGAGAAGATGCACTACCCACTGGAAGTCCCAGATTCACCACTTCCAGCTTTCAGTTCACTGGAGGCCTCCAGCATGTCCTGTGGCTGGGTCAAGTGTAGGTGAGACACTGTCTCAGCTTACTCTAGTACACAGACTGCCAGGAGCAGTTTGGCCATGCCTAAAGTTGCTGCTCTTCAGATCAGTATTGGAGTAAATGTGATTTTAATAGAAAAAATGTTTGTTTCTGTATTTGGTGTATTTATGAATATCAAAAAAAGCATTTGCTAACACATTTGTCTCAGAAAATACCTAAGCAAAGCTCATGCTTCAATTTTAGGAGTTGTGAAAATGTAAGAATAATTATTTTGGGCTTGCAGCTGCTGAACCTACAACTTCTGCCAGGGCTGTGGCTTGCTCAAATTGCTGGGGAAAGGAAGTTCTGGTGGGACTGCTGTCAGGGGCTTGGGTGTAGTATGGGAGCTCTCCTGCTGTTGCATTGTCAAAAAACTTACAAGTCTGAAGAGACTTTGAAGAAAGTTTATGGGCTAAAAGGGGACGGTACATGAGAAACAAATTCAGAAGTGTTTGCAGGCTGTGGGTTGGAAGGTAAAGGGAGTCCCTGTGCCTGGAGCTGCTGTGTGGGACAGCAGATAAGCTGAGGGAGAGGCACAAGGCAAGAAAAATCAAGTAAAAGAAGGAGAAAGTGGGAAGAGACAAGGAAAGGAAGGGAAAAAAAAGCAAGAGAAGAATGTGGGAGAGGTGAAAAGAATGGAGGAAACACAGATAAACTAGGGCATGAAAGAAGTTAAGTGTTTACTGCTAATTTCCAATTAACCTTTTCACTCTGCCTTTCACCTGCCTCCTTTGCTGCTGGCTGAGCTGGCTTCTCCCTGAGGATTCAGGGCTCCTCTCCAATATTGTGCCATCAGCTTTAGGAGTTCAACTTTCCTGTTTCCAGCCAGGTCCTGTGTTACAACTCCTTGTGTATCAACTTGGATGGTGTTAGCAGATCCAGCCAGTGCTGAAGTATGTTAAATTGGACTTGCCTCCTTCTGCCAAGACTTTCTCCAGAACAAAACACAGTCACTCTACGTGCAAAGCATGTAAGACCAAGTCATACAAGGAAGGCCACAATCATACCTTGCCATTTGAATCTCACTCTGGAATCTCTCCTGTTCAAATGCATCCTTAACAAAGGAGACTTTTATTCTGACTCCTCAAAATATCTCCTGTCTGCTTTCAGAAACTAACAGAGCTGTGAGTGGGTCCCTTTTGCATCAGATTTATTTGCATAGGTCGTAGCCTCCAGAGAGCTTGTACAGAGTTCGTTTGCTCTTGAGGAGCAGGCTTTGTCTTTCAGTTACCAGAAGCAAATCTACCTATGGCATCAAAAACTTTCTCAACACTTAAAATCTATAAAATCATTGTAGTTAGAGGCAGTTAACATTGAAGTCATTATATGTTAAAGGGTGCTCTCAAAGAGCAAACCAAAGCTCACACAGACTATTTACATTTAAAAAGTTAAATGTCCTTGATCTTGATCCAAATCCTATTAGAAAAGCTGACATGTCTGTCTTCAAGGGATTTAATAACACCACAAATCTATCCCTGAAAAAAAAAAAAAGAAATGTTCCCACAAAGAAAGGAAATCATATTTTTCTTACATGTATGAGAAAAAAGGTAACTTTCCAGATTGCCTTACAACTGGAAGTAGAAAACCAAGTCACATGCATCACTAACATGTTCTGATAGTGAAAAAGAGCAAATGTACTGTTCAGAAAATCTATACTGTAAATCATATTGTAAAGCCTTGAATGTGGGTCTAAAAAATACTTTCTTCATTTGTGCAAATCGGTTTAAAGACCTTAAGGGGACAGCTTTTTTGAGTTTGTCTTTGACCGTCCTTGGTAAGGCTCTCAATGACACTGAATTAATCTTTTCACTTAGTCTGTAATAGTTACATATGTGTTACCAAATTGGATTTCACCAGTCATTAAAAGAATTACATAATCTTGAGGTATTAGACCCCAGCTATAACAAACAATACTTTTTGATGGCATATTTTGAACAGAACCTCCTATTTAATGAAAACATTCAGTTCAAATAAAACTAAATATTTTAAATTTAAACTTGAATGAGATTTCTCTGTCAGTAACATTTGAACTAAGAAATTCTCTCCTTAAAAGATTAAGATTCAGGGAGAATTATCTCATTATTTTGTGCAGAAATGGAGACATGTATTATATAGGATGGTTTAAGCACCTCACATATCTGACACATTTTAGCTTTTCTTATAATGGACTTTCATATATCCTTCTGACAGCATTTGAAAAGCTGCCAAGGAGCTAGAGTGAACTGTAGCTCAATAACAACTGAGCACAGACTCTCATCCTAGAAAAACTTAGCTCCTTTAAATCCATGAAACTGCTTGATTTAAGTCAGAAGCAATTACAGATGTCTACACAGTTAAAGACTACTATGCAGTTACACACAGCTGCTTTACATTCTGATTCTGAGACACAGCAAAGCTGCTAAAATTTCTGTCGTGTTAACTAATGGAGTTGCAGTCCACCATAACTGGGGTTGATTTGTAACCAACTGCAAGCCTTAGACAAGACAATATTTCTCTTGGAGATTAAATACCTCCCATTAAATCAAAAGGGAACTGTTTTCATTACATTTGTTCATTCCAGAAAAACAAAATTATTATCTTATGTCATCTGCATGAATCAGTCAACCAAGTGCACACATTGAGTAAGACATCCAGGAGGCATTGGTGATCAACTAGGAAAGCACTGAGCTTTGAACTGACCTGGAGGAAAGAGGGAGAAGTGGGTCCTTTTTTGCTCATAGGAAAGAATCTGGGACCTGAGTATGGCCATGGTGAGCAGCTGGGCACAGCATGTCTGTGGCAGAAAGGCAGAGTTGGCACCCACGAGAAACACATGAAGGGTGCTGTGGCCGTGGCCCTGCGGCAGCTGCTGGAGGTGCCCCTCAGGCCAGGAGGGAGTTATTAAAACATTTTTAATTGGCTGCTCTCAATCCTATAGACTGCTATTTAAAACCAATGAACTACAAACAAAAAAAACACCACCAAAAAATCAACACAGAAATGTCATAGATTTCCATTTTGTTGAAGTTTTATGCCACCATCTTTGGACACATGCCTGTTAGCCTGCTGTGTGCAGCATAGCCACAGCAATCATCTTACCTTGTCCTACCTCCGACTTTAGAAGGAGAAGACTTAACTTTTAGAAATGCTGTTTTGTCCTCACCATTTGCAAATGGACTTGTGGAAAGGTCAAATGTATACATCTGTGTTTTACCAAACAAATCCTGTATCAGGTGTATGTTTCATCTTTCACATGGGCACCTAAGGCTAACTGCTAAGCTTGTTCATAGCTGGCAAACATCCGTAATGCAAATCTTCAACCAAGTTAACTATGCAGAGCCTCGTGGTGAGTGTCCCAAACACACACAGTGCATATGCCATTTGACTAATACTTTTGGGGTGGGTCAGGTTTACTGCTCATGGGCTAGTAGGCTGTTGAGGTATTTTGCAGGAAATTTGATGCTTTCCGGTGATGTTGGAGCTGTTGTGCAGTTGTGACATGTGTGCTGTACATGTGTGCTATAGATTTGGCTGGTTGCCCTGCACCACTTCATATGTGCATCTGAGACTGACTGGTTAGGGCTACTGCACATCCAGAACACCCACACAGCTATAGTAAATTTTTAGTGTCCTTGTATTTAAAACTGAGGAGGCAAACCAAAGAGAACAAACCTGTATGACTGACAACCTTACTTCTTTCCAGTAGTGAGATCCCTTCCCTGCTTACAGGCAGCCTCTGCCTTCCCTACACTGTGCTGGGACCTACTCACAAACAGCAGTTCTCCATTAATGAGATGAACATTTCCACAGCCAGTTCCTCTCTGTTGTCTGCAAGTAGAGATGACACTGGAAATAACTCTTCAGTCAGGCTAGTTACACTGTGGGTAAGAGCTCATAGAAACAAGCTTGGGAAAGACATTGGGTCTGATGCAGTTCTGAATGCAATATTCTTGTTTTAAATTCAAAATTCTCTCTTCACTACTGCAGACTGCAGCCAGCCATTGCAATCATTGCACTAAACTTGTTTTCAATTAACCTTCCTCCCACACTAAATCAGCCTGCACTACTATCACATGGGAAACTAGGCCACAATGCCACATTCCCTGCTCCCCTCTTCAACACTACAAAACTAGTTCCTGTTTCTTAGTTCTTGATTCCATCTTCCTTTTAATCTTAGAATCATAGAAAGAGCCAAGCATTTAAAAAAAAAAAAAATCATAGAATGTTTTGGGTTGGAAGAGACCTTAAAGATCATCTAGTTCCAAGCCCACTGCCATAGGCAGGGACACCTTCCACTAGATCAGATTGCTGAACCATTCAACCTGGTCTTGAACACTTCCAGGGAAGGGACATCCACAACTTCTCTGGACAACCTGCTCTAGTATCTTACCACCCATACAATAAAGATATTCTTCCTGCTATTTATCTAGTCTAATTATCTAATATAATAAATTATATATATGTTTTATAACTCTAATCTAATTATCTAATATCTAATTGTCTAATATAAAATCTACCAAATCTTTCTTTCACTTCCTAATTCAGAGAGCATCCAATTACAAACTCTAACAAAAACCCAAAACTTGCCCTCTTGTTTATTCTACAGATAGCTTGATACTGTTTTGTTTTAATTAATGAATTTGGTTTAGTGTCTAGGACAGATAGAGGAGGAGATTTTGATATTAACTGCTTCTTGTCAGACATTTTGATTTATTGGAAAATTTATTACTGAAGGTATATTTTATATATTCTACAGTGATGTAGAAACCAAATTCTTCCACATTGTTTCCAGGGACATAATGTTTACTGCAGGACCATAGGATAGTTTTTCAGTCAGCCTACTCCAGTTAGTGAGATTTCATCACTTTTGCAAGTAAGTGGTGTACACTTTTGTTGCTCTTCGAAGGAGTTGAAATGTTTCACTTTTGGTTTATATTGTTTTTAAGACATAGTAATCTTTTGAAGGTATGAACAGAACAGTTCCATTAACATTTAAAAAGTGTTTCTTTTTGTATTGAACAGACACTGTCAAAACCTGGATGACCAATATTCAATTTCCAATGCATCACTGCTAACATTTCCATGCTTTTCTTGCAATTACACGAAGGAACAATTCAAGGCACTGGAACAGAGACAGCAAAGGACAGCAAAGGAGTGTGCAACATTAAACTGAATCCTAATGAAAGTAATGGTAATTTCTCCATGACTACAATGGCTTTGAATCAGGTCCTGAAGGGCAGCTTTATGAAGTAATGTAGGTGCCAGCATTTTTGTAAATCTCACTTGATACTTATCTGCATGTTTAAATAGATGAATAGTAGCGAATTTCTGCACTATCAGACATCCTGATGTCTCAGACAAGGTCAGATGAATCTGCTACTGCAGCCTGTGTTACATCCTGTGGAATCTGCTAGGCTTCACCACTTTTAAATAAAGTGATTATGAGAAGTCATTAAACTATCCCCTGAAAGTCAGCAGGTAAATAGTACTCTCCAGCCACCCACTGCTGATTTCTACAAGAAAGACAAAGGCAGCACAGGAATTTCAGGCTGCTTGGAAATAGATCCTATGCTGAGTATAGTCCAAAACAGATATGAAGATATGTTAGGGGAGGTTTGGGGTAGATATTTGGAAAAGGTCCTTTACCCAGAGTATGACTGAGCACTGGAACAGGCTGCCCAAGGAAGTAGTCAAGTGCCAAACCTGATATAATTCAAGAAGCATTTGGCCAACACCCTCAAGCACATGGTGTAATTTTTGGCGTTGTCGTGTGCAGAGATAGGAGTTGGACTCAATAGTCCTTGTGGGTCTCTTCCAACTCAGGACATCCTATAATTCTAAGTTTCTCCACACATTTGAGTGTGTGCTGGGGAGAGGGAGAGCTGAACATTGTGACAGCTTGTATGAGAAGCCTGCAAAGGCAAGGACAACATTGTGGGATGGGAAAAGAGCCAGCAAGAGTTTTTGCAGGTCCTGGCTGTGAGGACATGTGCTAAAAAAGGAAGATATCTACAGTGACTGGGACCATCTTTGTTGTGGCCAAGAAAACTAGACCTTCCCCATTCTTATGAATAAAAGCTTGCAGAAAAATCAGGGTAAGAAAATGCCTGACTTAAACTTGAGGTTCTCCCATTATCTAGATTAATTTACAAAACTGGAATTGCTGGCTAGTTATTTGGATTAAGAGAAAACTGCATGCAGTGTAGTGTCTAGTAAAGGGTTTATTTGTCCAGTCATTTCCTTTTCTAGCAGCTGTTGTGGCTTCATCTGCAATACAGTTACAGTACACTTCCTTTTTCTTTTCTGAATAACTTTGGAAATCAGATGTTGCTATCTCCTTCAAGTCTTTATGTTCTTTATATAGGTTATTCTGTCTAATTTCCAGGCCTTTTCTGAAACATTTACCTTCCAAGTCATTTAGACATTTGCTTCTTTCTGCTTTTGGTGTGTTTTCAACATGTAAATTTGAGCAGGGGACAGGTAGGCAGTCCCTATTCTGAAAGCCACTCTTCAGTATGTAGCATGGTCTTCATGAAAGCTCCATGGCTGTAGCTTGACTGCATTGGTGGAGAAATGATCTGGGTATACACAACATCTGCACAGCACTGGGTTCCTACTGTGGGGAAATCCAGAACTGCAGCCAGACAGAAAGTTTCAGCGCCCTCAGCAGATCCCCAGACCTGGAGAGGGAAGGTAGATATTGTAGGGAGCACCCCTGGCCCTGGCTGTATGTAGGGACAACCTGGGACACATCTAGTCTAGAATATTAGTGATGAAAATTTATTTAAGCTACTGGGTGTCAGGCATTGTTTTTGTATTTTGTGACATTCTTTTTTCGAGGTAACCACTCTTGATTGGCATCCTCCTGAGAGTTAGATTTGACTCACCTCTTGCAATGCATTGCCTCCTACTGTAATAGACCAGAGCATCTCAGTTGCTCAGTAGGCCCATTTTTGCAAGATGCTTTGCTATGGCTGATTGATATTTTGTCTATTTTTGTAGGGAAAGTCCTAAAGGCTTTTGTCTGTGCTTGTAATTTAGAAGGCTTGAGTGGACAGTATTATTAATATTCTTGTAGAGTATTTTTCTGGTTGTCATGCCTACTTCACATAATGCTAAACTTTTTTTTTTTAAAGTCAGTGTCTGACAAAGGAATTTTGAATAAGTCTGTTTGACAGGGAAGTTTGATTAGCCTGTTTGTGGCAGTTCCCATTTACCTTAACTGTTCAAGCAGAACCTTGGCATAAAACTTTGATGAGGTTCATGATTTTTGTTGGCATGCAATAGACCTTCAGGATGTTCCACGGTGAATTGCACTGGCAGCTGTCAAATGCTTCCATAAACCCAGATAAATTTAAGTCTCTAAACACTTTTCAAAAACCACCTCTAACTGAACTGGTCTCTATAATTTTTGGATTTAAAGTTTGTCAGTTTTTTTTACATATTTAAAACATGCCCTGTTTAAGGACATATGATAACTGCATTAGTTTGACCATCTTTTTAAGTTTCATCCCACAGCTCATGTCCATGGAACCCAGGTACATATATCAATTGCAGATGTGTAAATCACATGCAAACACAAGCATTTCCTGCTTTAGCCTACCACACACCTTTCCCAACTCAAATGCTGAGTATTTGTTGTTATGGGAAATAGAAGATCAGCTCAGAAATATTATTTAATTACATCTTATGTTTTAGCAGGTTTTGTGATCCTAAAACCAAACCAGAAAAGATACAACAATAAGCTCAAGATAAAGATCTCCTACATTCCTTTTTATTTTCCATTTCTAGCATTTGGCCAAAGCACTGTTGCAAAGACTCCTGTTGCCATAAAACTTCCCATTACTGCATGAGCAAACACTGAAAAGCAATTCTTTACCTCATACACATCAAACTGTAGCTGATGTTCAAACCTCTGATGATACCAGCAACACATTATTTTTTAAGTGTGAAAACACTATCCTGTTCCTACAGAAAGCAGGTAAGTGCTAACACTCCTCCCAGCAGAAGGCAAGCTCAGTGGAGCTGTTTAAGTGTCTGCTTCAGTTCATAATCAGAATAATGACTTCCTTAGTGCTGTCTAAACTAAAAAGGTACAGGAGTGAGCCTGGTTCCTAGAGCAGCCAAGTATTTGGTTCAATAAGCTAGAAGTTGAAGATAAAAATCAAAAGGAGTGAAAACGTTGTCACAGTTTTGAAATGAAACGAACATTCTAATTGTTCATCTTGAAAAAGTATGTACAGAATGGGGAGTAAACAACCCTCAAACCGCTATTATATATGTAATAGGGAATCATAGAATGTTTTGTGTTGGAAATGGCCTTTAAAGGTCATCTAGTCCAACCATTCTACAGTGAACAGGGACATGTTCAACCAGATCATGTTGTGCAGAGCCCCATCCAACTTGACCTTCAGTGTTTCCAGGGATGGGGCTTCTACTGAATCTCTGGACAACTTGTTCCAGTGTTTCACCTCCCTCACTGTAAAAAATTTCCTCCATATATACAGTCTAAATCTACCCTCTTGTGACTTTCTCATAAAAGCATTCTTTGAGTAATCAAAAATTATCTAGAATGTGATCATTAGGTCTATAGGACCAATGAAGGCAGAGAGGCACTGCAGGGAGATCTAGATAGGTTAGAGGACTGGGCAGTCACAAATCATATGAAATTTAACAGGGGCAAGTGCCAGGTTCTGCATTTGGGAAGGGGCAACCTGAAAACAACTTACCAACTGGGGAATGAGAGACTAGAAAGCGGCACTGCAGAAAGGGATCTGGAAGTTTTGATTGATGATAAATTGAGTATGAGCCAGCAGTGTGCACTAGCAGGCAAAAGGGCCAACAGGGATCTGGGATGCATCAAGCACTCCACTGCTAATCAGTCCAGAGAGGTGCTAGTCCCACTTTACTCATCACTGGTGCAGCCTCACCTGGAGTATTGTGTGCAGTTTGGGGCACCACAATACAAGAGGGACATGAAGTTGTTGGAGTACATCCCAAGGAGGGCCACAAAGACCGTGAAGTGTGTGGAGGGGAAGACTTATGAGGACAGGCTGAAATCACTTGGTCCATTCAGCCTGCAGAAGAGGAGACTGAGGGGAGACCTCATTGCAGTTTATTACTTCCTCACCAGAGAGGGAGGGGTGGGTGCTGACCTCTTCTCTCTAGTGACCAGCAACAGGACCTGAGGGAACGGCATGAAGCTGTGCTGGGAGAAATTCAGGTTGGAATGTTAGGAAGTGGTTCTTTACCCAAAGAGTGGTGGAGCACTGGAACAGGCTCCCCAGGGAGGCTCTCATTGAACCAACTCTCATGGAGTTTAAGCAGCACTTGGACAATGCACTTAAGCACACAGTGTGACTTTGGGGTTGTCCTGTGCCTGAAAAGGAGTTGGACTTGATGATCCTTGCAGGTCCCTTCCAACTCCAGATATTCTGTGGTTTCAAACAATAAATGGAAATAAATTATAATGTTGTTACCTTGATACTTGCCTGTATTCATATCAAAGCAGTTTGATTACATCTTTCAGAAGTTCACAAATCTTAAAGAATAACCTTAACTATAATGTGTCAGATCATTCCCATCCATTTACTTTGTTTTAAATTAGCAGAATCAGGGAAACTCAATCTCAGTAACAATGCACACAAAAAGTACTCAAGGTTTTTCATCTCCCATTGCTGCACCAGTACTAAATGTCAGCAGTGCTGTTTGAGCTATCAGGAGTTTGTTCTAGCAATTCTGTTTGCAGGAGCTCTATATAAGCAAGAATCACTACTACAGCAGTCCCCATGGAAAAAAAAATTATCCAGGACATAGGGCTTTTGCAAGTCTCTACTGATTTAGCTGTTCATTTTTCTTTAGTTTTACTAGAGCACCTCTCCATCTGCTCTCCTCAGAAATGCAACTTTACCTTTGCTTAACTAAATAAAGAGCATTTGTCAGTGGGATTTAAATATACTGTCTAACATGGAAGCTCTTTATCTAATCAGGCATTACTGGAGGTGCTATAATGCTAATTTTGTATGTGAATCCTACATGGGTAACACTTCCATCTGAACACTTGCTGGCTTTGCAAAGCCTTCAAAAATTAAATGCTTGAATACTTACCAGGCCTTCTCTAGCTGTTGTACGTGCCATCTGGCTTCACAGCATGCCCCTGTGAACTGCTTTACACCTTACATTTAATTATTTAAGGAAGGAAATAACTTCTGAAAAATTCTGCAGAGTTTGACCTTTGTCAATGAAGTTATCTTTAATTTTTGAGGAAAAAAAATACTGACAGTATCTAAGCCTCACATAGTCTTTTTCTTCTCTAGTATCTTCAAATTGATTAAATATTCTATGTAATGTTTTTGAAGTCCTATCTGAACATCATTCAAAAACTCTGTTTCCCTAAAATGTCAGATTTTTTTATTCTGGGATCAACTTTATGAAACAACACAATTTCGTTATCTTTCAAACTGTTAATAGTCTCAGAAATTAATTTGCAAGATGTCACATTTAGGACAAGATAAGACTAGTCTGTTAGAATTTGTTGGAGAAAAAACCATCCATTTAACTTTGTGAAAAAGATGACTAGCTGAGCCTCTCATGCTCTTCCCAGGACAAAACCAGACTATTTGTTTCACCTGTTCTCACACCACAGAATACCTGACAATGCAAAGCACTGGATGTGATCTTCAAAAGCCTCACATTCATTAACTCAGATCAGTTAATAAGCTTCAGGGAAATTACCTGATTGGATATGTCTACAGGTTGTAGAAGTAAAGCTTTGAATGGCACTGATTCAATCTGCGCGATTTCAAATCTTTAAATCTGTCTATCAAACAGTATATTGAATTTCACTTGCAGTTTTGCACTACAAGAAACTAGAAATACAGAAGTATTAGACTTGAGCCATAATAGGCAGGACTCACATCTACGCTGGCACTTACAGAAAATCTCCCTTGCCTGAAGGTTTTCAGCTTGTGTTGGCACACATTTTCTGTATGTAGAGACAACCATCCAAGCAGTAATCCTCCTGAGGATTTGGTATTCAAAGGAAACTACTTCAAAGTTTTATGGGGCAACAGATAGATATGGGGAAGACATGTTTTTAAAGCATGTCAATAACCTAACACATCTTAGTTTATCCACATGAAGCAGGTAAAAATCCCCACTGGATCATCCTTGCTATGCTAGTTTATGAAAAGCAACAGAGTGAAAGCCTTTGACCTAATACTCTTTAGTGTATTTACTCATGTGAAGCAGAGTGGGCAGAGGTTTGGCCTTATCATGAGCATTGGTGCCTCCTCTGGAGGCTCTCAGCTCCCTCTTCTGATAAGGCTTAACAGGATTTCAGAGATTATTGCATGATGTGCTGTTGAAAACGACTGTCCTTGGTACCTTGACCTCAGTTACACCATGCTAAGAGAGCCAGTCTGCATACAAGGTTTGGAAAAACAAACAGACAAAATAATTACTTCATCAGATGGACCTAGCCTGCTAACACCTTTATACCACAGGCAACAATCACAGACTACTGTGCCACCATGTAAACAGTAACCCTGTAGGGGTCCTACCTGCCAGACCACTGCACACGGAGGACAGTGATTCATGTTGTTGTGGTTGACCTGAGCTGCACAGGCTGGTGCTGTGCCATGCTGCATATGGCATGGCCTTGAGGATTGTGCCATGCTGTCTACACACCTTGCTGTGGGACAAATGCAGCTGGCTTGTCATAACCAAAGTGCTTGTATGCAGCAATGATGCCAGGAGCATGTCCCTGACTTTATCTTGAAGCAGAGCTGTGTTTTCCTGTAAACATTCTTTGCACCACAGTAAAAATTATTATTGAGTTGCTTTGCTTCTAAGAAAATCCTATAAAAACTCTCAGGATGACAGTGCTGACAGACCTCACTACAGATAGGAAGCCTGAGCAGTATGCTATGCCATGGTCAGAGGTCTATCTTGTATCATTTTGGGATTCCTTGCATGACAGGGGGCATAAGATGTTACAGCTTTTATCATCTTTTGTGGGATATTAATACAATGGTTAGCTTTCCTGATACTGCTTTTGCCTTCCTTTCTGGGATCCAAAAAGAACCTGCATGTCCTGGTGCCACAAAGACACTCTGCTGGTCTGCAGAGATTCACACAATTTCTTATTTACTGTTTTTAGCATCCCTGTGACAGCAATCACAAAACACTTCTTTTACTGGGATGTCCACTACACCTACCACTCCCATCCAGTAAAGTGCCTGGCTCTGTGTCCCTGGCCACACAAAACACTCCTGACAATACATGCATTGTGTAGGACACTCTAGGGGCAGCAATGACAGCACCAAGTTCCATTGACATTTGAACTGGCCTGGAGTAAATGGGGAGATGATGGAGTAAATGAGTCCTGCTGTTGCCAGAAGAAAGATCCTGGCAGCTGGATGCAGCATGTCCAAGAGACAGAAATTCAACCCTTTCCCCCACATTTGGGGCAGTACAGCCAGATGCTACTTACCAGAGTGAAAGAGCAGTGAAAGGCATCACCTTAAGATTCAAAGAGCTTTTAAGAGTATTTATTGCTTGTGTGTAAGACATTTTTTTGTGCACTGTGAGCAACCCAGGAGTACTCTCAAAGCCTTTCTACATTTTCCTTAATTATCTGTGCAATGTAGATAATGAGAATTGCTTCGTAAAGTGCTTTGAGATAAGAAGATGAAAGATACAGAAAGCCTCATTTGCCAGGAGGAGATCTGTCAGAATCTCCCAGAACAGTGCCCAGTCAATATTCAAACTATAAAATTATTGCTAGATACTGCTATTGATCGGCTCAGGTAATTCTGCCCTTCTCACATCGACTGCAAGAAATGTTTAGGATCATTTTCTCAGGTTTCCTCCCCCCGTTTGGGCCTTGGTATTCAGCCATGTCAGCTACACCTTTGTCTTACTTTCTTCACTATGTGAAGCTATCGCAGAAGCTGGCTGATCAGATACCTCCCTTGACCAGCGGGCATTGCTGTTCTTGATGCACCCCAGGACACGGTTTGCTCTCCTGGCTGCCAGAGCACACTGCTGACTCATGTTCAGCTTACTGTCAAAAGGACCCCCTAGTTCCCTCTGCACTGCTGCTTTCCAGCCTCTCACTCCCCAGCCTATACACATGTCTGGGGTTGCCCCATCCCAAGGGCAGAACCCAGCACTTGCTCTTGTTTAATCTCATGCCATTGGTGATTGCCCAGTGCTCTAATTTATTGAGGTCCCTCTGTAGGGCCTCAGTGCCCTCGAGGGAGTCAACAGCTCCTCCCAGTTTAGTGTCATCAGTGACTTTGCTAACTATACCCTCAAGTCCTGCGTCCAGGTCATTTACAAAGATGTTGAAGAGTACTGGGCCAACGATAGAACCCTGCAGAATCCCCCTAGTGACCAGGAGGCAGCTTGATGCAACCCCAGACAGCCTGGTCTAGAAGTCACCCCCGGACTTACCTTGGTCACACTGGAGAGCGGCGGCGAGAGCGGCGGCGAGAGCGGCGGCGAGAGCGGCGGCGAGCGCTGCCGCTTTACAGACACATTGCTGGGTACCGTTTCAACGCGTTTAAATTCCCCGGGGAGATCCTGGCTCCTCCCCCTCCCTGCGTGATTGTGTGTCATAGACTTCCGGGCCCCGGCAGGTTGCAAGGTTGCACGGGTGCCCCTGCGATCAGGAACCTACCCCGGACAGCCTGGTCTAGAAGTCACCCCCGGAATTATCTCGGTTACACTGGAGGACGTTGCTGCCGACGACGACTTGCAGACAACTATGGGAGATAAACTCACAGTTTTCAGCTATGTTTCTTCTACGGGGCGTGGGACAGAGCAAGGCACTTTAAAGTGGAGTTCAAAACAGGCATCACATTTAGTGAAGGCATCCTTATGCCCAGCTGTAGGAGATGTGCCTTGGGAGAGAGGCATGCTTGCAATCCCACCCGCCTTCTGTGGTTTATGCATCTAAGCACCAGTCTGAGCAGATGTTGGTGTCTGTTAGCTGAATACCACAGGGCCAGGATTGATTTTGAAACATTGTAACAGCAATACAAACACATTCCCATATACAAACATATAAAAGTAAAGAAAGTCTGATCAGCCTTTCAGAGAGATGAAAGATTTCTGGTATTTTCATCTTCCACTAGCAATAAATCCTATTTCTGATAAGTAGTCTCTATTATCTATGCTGTTGGTATTTATTTAGAGAGGCATCTAATTTCTCTATGTTAGCAATGAAACACAAGCTGAACTGAGCAATCCTTGTTATCATTGTCATGACCCTCCATGAACTCAAATTCAATTGCTTACCTCTCTGTTTAAACTGCTTATATGTAATAGCAAAACCAAGGTATTCAAATGTTTTAAAAATTTCTTAGTCCATGAATGCTTGCATTTATGATTTTTTTAAAGCCAGTGCTAAGTACCTGTGAACAGCAAAATGAAATTCTCCTTTTCAAAAGGAAACTTGAATGCCTCAGTCACAAGTTTGTTATGATATTTCCAAAATTCTGGCTAAGCCCAGGTATCCAAAATGCTGCCACTGAATGTTGGAATAAACACTTCCTCTGTCATTCTTGGCTGTGGTATGTATCACCTGAAAGAAGAGCATGCAGATCCAACTGAACTGAATCTCCCAGACAAGAGGAAAGTTCTAGAAAGATTCTAGAAAGTTCTAGAAGATTCTTTTCAGGGCCTGAACAAGCTGATGAAAATAAATCTATACAGGAACCACTGTCCAAAGGCAATTGAAATGCCTCATGATTTATGCAAGAAAGTGGTGGAAAGTGAAGATGAATCTTTAACTTAGCAAATCCTCGGGAATTGCTGGATAATGAAAACCATTTATGTAAAATACCAGCTGGGTTTCCATTTCCTTTAACCACTCTGAATTTGAGATATAATTGCACATTTTCCATCAGCAACATTTCTTTCAGCACTTGCACCATAGCACAGCTATTTGGAGAACAATCAGCTTCACACTAATCCCTGAAAAAAACCACAAACAAAAACCCCCCCAAAAACAAACCCAATCCAAACTAAACCAAAACACCACCCAAAACTTCAAAACCTCTCAAAACACACAAAAGCCCCAACCTCCCCAAAAATAAACAAAACCCTCTAAACCCCCAACCTTTTCCTCACAGAGCCTTGTTTCTCTCATGACTCGCAGCCATCCCTCTGTGTGAAGAGCCCTCTTGGAAGGGAAAGCAAACTGCCCCTCCCTGGGGGACCTGTGCCCGGGGGCCAGGATGTGTTGCCGTGGGCAGTGTGGGGTCCAGTAGGATGGGGTTTGGAGTTTTGGGGGTGGTGGGAGCTATCCAAGATGCTTCTGGACATGACCCCCCAAACCCCAAACTCCATTCCCAGTACCCAGAGCACAAGTGGCATTGAAGCTTCCAACTACACATCCCAACTAGCTTTATGTCTAAAACCTGCTTCTCTTGAACTCAGCTACTCAACAAAAGATACAGCCTGTGATGAGTTTCTACTCTGTGTCATTTATAGCTTTTTGACTCATCTTTTCATCAAGGAAGGAAAGTGCAAACCCAGGTATATAAACATGTCTAACAACTCCTGTAACTTGCTTCCCTCCAGTGACTGTATTTCAGAGGTTTGCTGTTCAAGGATTTTATAATGAACAGCTAAAGCCCTTCAGACATCTTTAAAATCTTCCTGCCTGCAGTTTTTGGAGTCCTAGTTATCAAGCAAGTTGCTCTCTGTCTTTCACTAAGCTAAGTACAATTTCTTTGTCTGGCAGCAGAATATCACTTTTATCACGGAGTAGAAACAACAGTGCTATTAGAAGAAATCGGTCAAAACCAGATACAGACCTGGAGTAAATAATATGCCCTTAGCAGAGGATAAGCCCAGCAATGATATATCTTTGCTGAAAACACAGTGCAACATCTTTGGTAAATCCTGCAAAGATCAAACAGTGCTACTCTTCATTGACAAATAGTAATTTGAAGGTGTTTATAGGATATTGCATCTGAATTTGTCTTTCAATAGCATTAGACAAGCTCTGAATGGTACCAATTTTATCCTCCAACTTAATTGGAAATATTTAGATTCCTCCAGTGTTAAACAAGACTTAGTTTGTGCTTTTCATGAACCACCTACTTTAGAGGCATTGACTCTTGGTGAAAATAAGTTATCCTTTACTGTGGCAGGGTAACACACGAACTGAGTTTTATCTGTCTCTCTTTTTTTAAGACCTTGAAAGCAACAAAACAGGGTTTAAGGAAGTCTACCTCAAGTGTCATGCACATGAATAAGGAAGTGCCAGGAGGACAGAACGATGGCACAAGCTCTCACAATTGTTTGGAAATCACACGTGGATGTCTCTCTGAAGTGCTATACACTAATGCCCATGGCATGGAGAACAAAAGGAGGGATTAGAGGTATCTGCATAGTTGCAGGGCTACAACCTTATCAGGATGATAGAAATGTGGGAGGAAGTTCATATAACTGGAATCCTGTGATCTTGGACACAGGCTTTTCAGGAAGGACAGACCAAGAGGGTGAGGTAGTGGAGTTATTCTGTATGTGAGAAAACATGACGAGCCAGCTGAGAGCAGGCAGGTCAATGTGAATGATAATGTTGTGGGTGTCTGCCACAGACCACTTGACCAGGAAGCAGTAATAGACGAGGACTTCTTCAGACAAGAGGAAGGTGTCTCATGTTTGCACATCCTGGTCCTTCTGAGGGACTTCAAGCACCCTGGTATCTGCTGAAGGCACAACACAGCGGGACACAAGCAAGAGAGGTTGTTTCTGGAGTTCACTGGTGACAGCTTCCTAACACAGGTGGTTGTGGAGCTGAAAAGGGAAGGCACTCTTCTGGACCTCATACATGCAAAAGAGGAAGAGCTTTTGAAACATGCAGAAGGAGTTCTCATGTACAAAACCACCTGTTCATGATTTCTGGTCCTTAAATATAATGTTTCTACTGCCAGGTAAACGACCTGTTCCTCTGTTGCATTTACTGCCTTATCATGCTTTTAAAGACAGTGAGATTTACAAGGACACCTTTCTTGGCCCAGGCAACGTTAAAAATCTTCTTTACATCTAAGAAAGATGAGAGTTGCCAGCCGCCTTAACACCCAGGGCTGCTGTTTCCCAGCTGGAGTGCACGTTTCTCATGCCAGGACAACAACTGTCTCTCTGAGGATAAGCAATTCCCTTCTCCCAGGTTACCCACTACCACGTATAATAATGCAACTTTGCGTAACTACTGCTGCTAGAAATGAGAAGCAGGAAAGGATGAGAAAAGCTTTTCTTATGAGTGTGAGTACACGAGCGTGTTGGGCACCAGAGGACAGGAATGCAGGAAGCAGATGCTGGTGACGATTGCCATCTAATGGCCAGAAATCAGAAAACAAAGACCGAGGAGAGGATATGGCTGCAAGGCAGTGATAAGGGAGGGTAAAAAGGCAACGGCATCACTTCAGGAGTTCAGGCTTGGAGCCGAGGCTTACTGGCTGCTCCTATTTCTAAATGGAAATTCAGTTTGTGGGATTAGCGTCAGGAAACGACAAAGGGTGTTTAGATTGGACATGGAACTTTGTGTTGAGCCCTGTGTATAATGGAAACAGCAAACCTGTGCTTACTGTATAGTTACATATTCTTTCTTGCAGTAAATGTTGCAGAATATCTACATACTTTTGGTTGTTCTGTAGAAAGTAAGAAATAGAGAAGGAAAGAAAGATGACCTTATCCTGTTTATAAGGATGCTGCAGACCATGCTCTTCCATGGCTAATAAGGATAAACTGCTCACTGAGAAACTGTGTTGCTTTCCCAAGATCTTGCCAGTGTGTTACAAGATGGGAGAATAGTTTTTACCTGCAGAGTGCAGTGTTTCTCTAAAAATATGGTAGCATAAATGATCACCAACAACGTCGCAAAAGGCACTCTCTTGTTCTGCGCAAGAGCTGTTTTTTCACTAAAGACAGCCTGTAAAAAAATACATTCTCTGAAAGAAGGTGCCCTTAAAAGTGATAATTCCAATCAGGGAAATTATGCCATAAGGTTCATACATGCATTGCTGTAACAATCTAATTACAGTGACACTTTCTGGCAGCATATCTATATTTTACAAAGTGCATAAGTATGACATTTAGCATGTGAATAGACAGTGAGACTAATTATGTACTTAATAGATATATCTTTCTACTTGATAGCTAGATACACTGTAAGAGACTTCCAAGCAAACTGTAAAGTTCCTCTGTAGATCACCATTATAATAAACATTCAAATTATTGCTAGGATTAATTCCTTTTCTTTAAAAAAAATGTTTCTTTTGTTTTAAGTGTTTTTGAAGCACTTGTCTACTTCCCTGGAGAAGTTTATTTTCACTGGCTTCCCTGGAGCACCAGCAGTTTGCCACTGTGGCTTTCTCAGACTTCTTGAGATTAATCCTCTTTTTTCTTTTTTAAGTTGGAGGGGGGAAAACACCAAAAATTTTGTTTGGAAAATAAATATTACCCACAAATGATGGCATCTGTTCAACAAACATGACATAGAGTTCAAACATGCAGCCTAAAAAGCCTAGGAGAGATCCTTCAGGCAAACGGAATGAGTAAATACAATCAAGCAAATGGAAGAAAACCACAACTGGCCTCCACTGTGGCAATGAATTCAACATTCACTTAACCTGTCATGATGTTAATTTAGCAGGAATTCTGTTTGGACTAGATCTGTAGTTTTGCACCTGGAAAATGCACATATAACTGTCCTGCTTAAGAAATTAAAATGCAAAGATACCAGCCACACTCACTAAAGGATCAACCGTTTTGTTTTTGTAACCCTCCATCCACAGTAGAGCAGGATTAGATTTCCCACTGGGATATCAAGTAAGGGATGCACCTCCCTTAATTTTAGTGAATAAATTGGGCTTCAGTTATAGTCAACAGTGAGAAACAGATAATTCCACAGAGGATTTCTCTAAGCAGCTGTCTTTGGCCTTTGGAATTGCATATTGCCCTTTATGGCAACATAGAGGGAGCCTGGAGTGACTAACTTAAGACAACTACCTATTTAAACAACTAACTATTTAATGGAAATAAATCCCAGCCTTATCTTTAAGAGCTTTTATTTCAGTAACTGTTTGACATAGTATGCACAACATCCCTAAAAGAAAAAAAAACAAAACCCTGGGGAAAAAGACCCCCTCTTCTTCACTCTATATTTCCTTTACAGCTTCTTTCCCAAAACAGATGGGGGGAGCTGTCAAAGGCAGCTCAGCCAGCCCTGCTCAGAGGCTCAGTGTGACAAGGTCATGCAGAGGTGGTGAATGAATGCACAGTGAATTCCACAAAGTCCTGCTGGCTGCTGTGATTCTGAATGGCTCATGCAAGCAAAGAACATTAAGAGAAGCAAGATTTTTTGCTTAGAAATGGAAAGAAATAAAACTATTTGTGTTTGGCTTTTCATACTTTGGTATTTTTCAGTTTTTCACTATTTTTAAGCATCATTGTATTTTCAAATCCAGTCTAGTATTATTGTTAGAAAACTAAGCAGCAAGTGAGAATGGTTGTGCTGGCAACGATATATACAGAGTGACAGACATGCCAGAAATTTTTCTGTGGGCAGAGGAAGAATGTGGCAGGTATGAAAAGAAAAAGAAAATAGGACAGTTAGGAATGGGTGAGAAGGCTTGGAAAAGAAGTTGGATCAGACAAAGTGTGGCATCCATGGGAAAAGATAAACTGTGTTTAATTTTATTTTACACTAAAACACACACATGTACACACATGAACACACACACATACACTCAGAGAACAACGTGGCATGAAGATAGTTTGTAGTATTGCAAGTTTGGGCTTTTGATGGCCTGAAGATTATTTTTTTCTCATGGAACTACAAGATGTAAAGAAGTTCTTTTCAGGAGAAGTAGATATCCATTGATCCTGCAATAATTGCACAAAATGGGAATGAACACATCATAGAATTGTCAGAGTTGGAAGGGACCTTAAAGGTCATCTAGTTCCAACCCCCCTGCCTGGCAGGGACACCATCCACTAGATCAGGTTGCCCCAGGGCCCCATCAAGCCTTGTCTTAAAAGTTACCAGGGATGAGGCTTCCTCAACCTCCCTGGGCAACCTGTTCCACTGTCTAACCACCCTAACAGTGAAGAACTTCCTCCTAATATCCAACCTAAATCTACCCTCCTCTAGTTTACACCCATTTCCCCTGGTTCTATCACTGTCTGACCTCCTAAAAAGTTCCTCACTAGCTTTTTAAAAAAAATAATTCTTAAAGTTCACAGTGCCTTACAAAGCATCCCCTAATATTCAAACAGGTGTGAGTGGACTAGGCTGGGATGACGTGCTCCATATCCTGCCCTGAGAGTCACTTACTGCTTTCACGAGACAAAATTTTCCCTGTAAGAATTGAACATTATTTTCTAACATACTAATCTGTTCTTCTTCCTGCAGCAGGAACTGCCTGGATGACACCACTGAGCAGGTGTGCTAATTTTAACTGTGACTTCCATCAGGATGTGGAGCTTCTCAAGGATCTCACCAGCAGCAGGCTGTCTGCCTGAGAAAGCAATTTCTCCCTACAGCTGGATAGAGAAAATACAGGGATTTGTTTAGGCATTTGTCTTCATATTTTACCAGGACACAGAGTTTAAGCATTTTGTAATGGAATAACTCATTTCCTCCTTCTTTCAAACACCTCATCACTCCTGCTGCCAAATACACAGGGGAAAGTATATTGTCCTGTGAAAGGCTGTGAAAAAGCTTTAAAATATGGATTAGGGAAGAAAACATGTAAGCAAATAAATTTTGCTTCATCTGCCTTAATTATTGGCATCTGGTAACAGGATCCTTATTCAGACAGTGTACATTTCTGATCTTTTCTGTGTCCATATGATCATTATAATCCAACATAAACAGGTTTATGTGCTGGAGCATTTTGGGCCATTCTTTCTCTGCAGCAGCTGCTTCTGTGCTTACTCAGGACCCTGTGATTGCTGCATGGTGACAGCAGCCCCTGTGAATCCTTGGCTGGGGTGTTCAGTGCCTCAGCTAAGGAGCAGAGACACAAGTTGCTTGTTGTGGCCAACTACCAGGAGTGGAGTGAGGAGAGACTAGTGGCTGTAGACATGGAGGTGCAAGGGCTGGCAGAGGTGAGAACAGGTGGGGGGATGTGGAGTATGTCTGTGCACCAGGCTCAGGCTGGCAGAGGTGAGGACAGGTGGGGGGGATGTGGAGTATGTCTGTGCACCAGGCTCAGCTGTGCTGCCAACCACAATAAATGAACACAAGATTCTACTTCACTTCACTAGGTGATGTGGGTTTAGGCTCAGAGATGAGATGAGAGAGAAAAATGGAAGAGAGGTTGCATTTAAAGGCTACGTGGGGTAGCAGAGCTTTCTCCTAGTTCTTTATGCAGAAAGCTATTCCCTTTTTTTTCATGCTAAAAGAAGAATTATCCTTGTAATGCTTCAATAGCAGAATTATCAATATTTGTGGAGCCACTAAGCCCTCCTGAATGTCTGCAAAGGACCAGATATAAAGAAGTATTTCCATTCAAGCATTGTTTCCATTAAGATAAAACTTGTGGATCTTCATTTCACAAGAAAGGTTTTCATTAACGTCATTGTGGCCAACATAGGAAGAGGTTGCACGGGGCAGACGATCAGCATTAGCTCCATTGATTTATTTGTGCAAATTGTACTCCTTTCCACTCAGTAAACTGCACACACTCTGAACTAGGTTTACACCCTAAGTTTCATACTTCTTTCTGAGCAGCTGGTAACTAAAACTATCAGATGATAATATGATCCTGTCTCCCTTCTGTATCCAGAGCCCTTAGTGAGCCCAGTGATTCACCCAGAAAATTCAGGAACAGGCAAGAGTCTTATGATCCCCCTATAATCTACTTCATGTGGGAGCCTCATCACTCAGTCAAAAGATCCAAGGTCAAGTTATCTGTGGGTTTAGACTCACTGCAGGAATCAAGGCAGTCTTTTTGCTCACAAGCAAGTGACAAATGAAGCTTTTGCTAGGACTCTGCCCAAGCATCAGGAAGAGAGTCTCTTTAGACCAATGTAAAGCATTAATCACTCAAAAAGAAAACACTTCCACATTTAGACAGCCCTAGTCTCTCGTTGCCTAGAAGAGTTTGAAGCAAATTTGAGATTTTCCTTTTTTTGTAGTAAACATGGTGATAGTAATAAACTGCATGTGGACATTAAGTGTGTGCATGAACCCACTGTGTGATCTATGTTTCAATTCAGTATCAGCTTTTAACAGGTGAAAATCTGTGGCAGGGTGGATGTTCCCAGGATGCAGATGGGAGAGTTGAGCAGACTGTGGTCTGTGCTTCAGTCAAACAGCAATACATACTGCACCCCTCAGTGCTTAGGATGGATGGGATGCTGCTACACATTGATGAATCTTTTTAGGAAATCCATTTTGGCTGAGAAGCCTGAATTTGTCCTCTTAAATGACTTTGCCTGTTTCAGTAATCCATCCAAATGGGAATGAATGTCCATTGGCCTGCTTCTTTGTTTTCTTTTTAGTGGTGTGTAAGCTCAATATGCTCCATTAACTGTTCCTGCCTAGGTAGGATATTTTCCAGAAAGGTAAAAGATGTTACTCTGAATCACCCTCAGGCTAATAAATATAACTAAAACCATAGAGAAAATATAACACAATCTAATGTACTGTTACATATACTATAGCATTATAATATCATTTTACATTATAGAATGTAATAGTATGTTGTGTGTTTATGTTGTAAATCATAGATATTTTATATATATATTTATATTTATATATATAATGTTGTAGGTATATATACATGCATGTAAAGATTATTATCATCACCACAATCTCTGACCACATTTTCAGAGAAACGATGGAACAATAGTATTTTTGAAGAATCAGGCTTCCTAGTATGTGCTGGCCATGGTCTGACCAGGCACTAAGGGATTCTGAAGTGACTTTGTCTCTAGATCTTTGATAAACTTAGGCAAGAGTGAGGCACTGCGTGCTCGCAGGTGCTGGTGGCTTATCTGTCTGTTTAGGACACATACATACCTTTTCTGCTGAAGCTGCTCTTCAGTATCTAAAGCTTGTGTCTCCTTCAACACTGATGTTTGATCTGTGCAAAACCATGGCAATCACAGTAAAAATGTGATCCCTACAATTTATACATATACAGTCTTATTTCTGCCCAATAAGCCAGTGTGGGAGGACTAACGCTAGCAGATGTGGTGTGAAGTTTATGGGAAGAAAGTGATTCTTTATTGCATTTGAGAGTGTATCTAAACCAAGAGAGTATTGTCTGTGCTCAGTATCTATATTGCAGAGGCAGACATGAAATTTTTTATTTAGTATATGGCTCTGTCCAACTCTGCTGTGCAGGCATGGCTTCATTTTAGACCTGAAGTCTTGGAATATTTGGGCTATTACTACAAGTATGGCAGATGTGTGACAGTGCAAGTGTGTGTCTGTACAAACTGCAGCCCACGGGTGGCAGCAGTTCATTACTAGTGTGCAAAACTCTGCTTGAACAGCACGGGATCTACACACAGACATGATTTATAGGGAGACACAACCAACTTTCACACCGAGTGCAATCTACAGGGCTGCTTCTCTTTCTCATGCCATAACTCTGATTTTGTCAAGGTGGCAGCTGTGAAAGAAAACATATTACAACCATAGGAGACTAATCAGCAGAAGATAAAGAAGCTACACATATAAGTTGAGACATGTTCCCTTTAGGAACTATCCCCAGATTCACATCCATTCTTATTAAGGCACACTGAATAACTGCAGTAAATGGAAGCTGGACTCAACCCCATCTTTATTAATATCAGTAGCAAAACTCCTGTGGAGTGAAAAATTGAAACCTACATACTTTTGCTCTTTCTGCTCCCATGTGATAGTTTTAATGCAGGTGCAAAGTAGCTGTACACATCTCTGCAGAAATGAGCTTTTCTTGCCTGCCTGTGGTGACATGTTTTGGCAATAAGCCCACTACATCAGTACATAGTGGTGGTACTGCTGTTGTTTTTCCTGTGCATGTGTCCAGTAACTTCCTACCAACCTTAAAACATGCCAGGGAATGCTTTTGTTTCTGTTAGACATAAACAAACTTGTACCTACTGATAATGACCAACAGAGGTGACACTTGAGCAAGTAGGTGCCACAGACCCTGCTACCACCAAGAATTCTGAGTAATTCTGAGGACTCCTCTTCCTGAAAGGAAAAATGGACTCAGCTCCATCTGAGTCCCTGCCACTACTTCTTACTGGCACTGACCCTGTCCTTGGGTGTATTTCTCTAAGCCTGATAGTTTAAATTAAAAAATCTCAAGCTTTATCAATCTTTAACCTCTAGCACTGGTCCATACTCTTCTGTGTGGAATACTCTGAACATTCCTATGGGCAAAGTGGTGCTTTCCCAAGCTCCCTTCCCACCTGCCTTAATTGCCCCAACAGCAATACCCAGTGAAGGTGAGATTGTTTGAAAAAGTGAGAGGGAAACCCCTAAATGCCCAGGATCCTTTTCCACTCACACATCCTGCATGTGCCACTTCACTTCAGTGGATGTCCCTTCCAGTCCCCACCTCTGTTTGCACTCAGACCTTGTAACTCCCCACCACATTGAAAGAGAAATGTGAAGACAAAAGACTTGAAAGTTTCAGGAGCTGTGTGAGTGCCAGAACAACCATTTCTGCCACACATCTTGGTAGGGTGATGAAGACTTCACTCTCCAAGAGCTGTGTCTTTCTTCCCAAGAAGGTAACCCTCCCGACACACATACTTCTAGTCAGTCCTACCTGTGGAGTACACCAGAGAAAACTAAATTCCGTGGCTGTTGCAGTCACAAGAAGCACTTCTCTCTTGCTTTTTACAAACAGTCACTTTGAAGAAAGCACCATGTCAATAAAGTTTAGATAACCAGATGTGCTTTACCCCAATAGCTCCATCCTTCACTCCTTATCCTGGTGAATGCTTGAATGTCAAGGAAGTGAGTCAGGTTTTGAGCAGACGTCCTAGCTATTTCCACATCTGGTTGGTTGGCAAACTTAGCTTCTTTCTCCCCTGCCCACCAAAATAGATAAAATTAAGAAAGGAGTAATCAAGAAAAAAAGATAAACAGATAAACTCACATGTGAATCTTCCCTACAATTTTACAAGAGATTGTTGCAGCTGTATGGGTTTGGGTAGTCAAAAGCACAAAGGAGCTTGATAGCTGAATAAAGTTAAGGTGCTTTTAAAGTAAATGCCTCAGATATGGCTGGCAGCATTCAGCACAAGTGGTAAAATCCACCCAAGAAAATCAACACAAAGCAATAAAGCTGGGGTGAGTTCCAAGTTGCCACTAGTTTAAAGCCAGCTCAGAGATAGCTATATAGGGAGCACATAGCACAGGTGTGGTTTCAGGGGTAGTGCTGTTTTCCAAGATAAATAAATTAATCTTGTCTGGGATTAAATCACATGACATATGCTACTTTTCTGTATCATGTTAAATTATGCCATGAGAATGTCAGCTTTGGAAGGAGACAATCACACTGTTGGAAAGATATAATTCACCTGATTAACAACATCCAGTACATTTGCTGCTCTGCAACTCATCCATGAGTACAGTATGCAGTATGTGCATCCTAGGCATGTTCACTGATGGGTGTTTCCCTATCTCTCTGCTTGCTCTTTGGAGCAAGTGAATTGGCAATCCCCAAAGGGATTGACAATGCCCATACAATAGCCTAAGTAGTTTGACACTATTAGTCATTGTTTCAGCCTATATGTTTTCTTTGGTCATCCCTTTTTTCAATGGAATTCTGATAAGAATGGCTGCCTTGTCTTCTGTGCATATTAACTTGTTTGTATGTTGAGTAGAGACTGTGGGGTTTTGAATGCATATCTAGCTTTATCTTTGCATTGAAAGAAACTCATATCCACTGGTAACATAAAAATCCAGTCTCTTCATTTGCCTGGGATCCCTGATTTGTAATCTCTTGTTGACACCCATGCACGGGTCAGATAAAAGAAGTTTTGCTTAGAAGAAAACTGATGTTGGGGAATCATGGGCCTGCTGAGTTGCACTTGGAAAAAGGATTCATCATAATTCTGTGATGCATTATGCTGATGTTGTCACTTTCACAAATATTGGTTTTACTCATATAAACAAGAGGGAAAAAATTGCTGCAGAATTTAGAAAGTGATGACAAGTACTTGTGGAAACTTGGCACAGAGGTGTCTTCTTCAGGCAGATGTGTTAGGGTATTGTTTTTGGTTCTCACAGGTACTTTGCAAATCAATCACTGTTTCTAGAGATTGTCTAGAAACAGGTTTCTAGGACACTTTCAGTTCAAAGGCCTTTGTAAAATATCCTTTGCCTGAAACATGTAAGATAAATAGCTAAAAGCTGGATGATTCCCTGCAAACTTGAAGAAATCTTTCTGAAAGTTGGAACCATATTTCTCTTGCTTCTTCTTCATTTACTAAAAATTTCAGAACATGATGACAATAAATTCTTAGCATCCCTCAAAAGCTGGAAACCACAGCTGAGGTCCCCCTCATTTTTTATTCTTTATGGGTATAAGGAAGGCAGGGAAGGCAGGGAAAGCAGAGTCAGGCAGATTGCTGTGGGAGAGGAGCATCTGCTACTCAAGGGTACTTAGCTTCCCTTGCTGCAATCCAAGATTCACAACCTGCCTTCTTCTTTTCCAGGAGCAGTACTTTCCTAAAGTTATTACCTGTTGCAAAGTTCCCTTTGTCAAGCACAGTAAAAAAGGAAATGCCACTACTTCTAAAGCAAATTTATGCCAGTAATTGTCCAGCTAGGACAGGCATTTTGCAATCCCTCTTCTGAAATCAAGATGAGGGGGAGTGGGAAGGTTCTCCTTTTAAACATATTGTCCCATGAATCAATTACCCCTTTTTTTTAATTGTAGACAGCATTCAGTGGAACACTACAAAAATTGTGCTCTGACATTTGAACAACTGAACACCCGAAACACCCTTCTGCTGATGGCAGTGAGAAGGTGCAGCAAGAAACTACCCAAAGGGATTGTCTCTACACTTATGCTTTAGGGATCACTGTCAGCTTCTGTTACCTCTAGTGGCATGTGAAGTGAGAGAAGGCATTCTATCTGAGAAAGTCAAGTATGTGAAAAGACTATTTCACACATATACCAAAGACCTGGAAAACAATTGCTTGGCTTCTCTTCCCTTTAATTTCTTTTCCATATGATTGAGAAATTTACATACAGAGAGGTTTTTTTTTATTTTACTAGTCATCTGATGTGTCTGGGATCTCTTTATGAATAATAAGCTGAGATGGGAATTGATCTTGGGTGCTTTATCACATAGACATTTCATGTTCCCCTAATAACTTTCCTTTTTTTTTGCACAGACTCTATGGTAGAATTAGAATAAGGTTAGAAAATTTGTGCTCCTGATCATGTTTCAAAACATTCTTCAGAGCTAAAGGAAAAGCCCACTGAAGTCAATTTAAGCTATAGATGATTTCACTGACATCTGTTAATATCTGATTAAGCCCCTGTTTCATGGCCTTGAGCAAGACTTTTATCACCTCATTTTTGCAATCGGGAGCTGTACATACTTACCTGGAAAAGGAGTGTTCATGGTTTTTACAAGGCTTCAAACACAGACATACAAATGAGACACAAGAACCATGGTTTACCACTTACTAACTGTCCTACTATGTGAATTTCCTAGAAGGCAAGAAAGAACTTGCAGCCTTGCTCTAGTACAAACCCCCAAAGGTGTTAGCTAGAAATTATGTTGGCTAGGGTCCAATTTCCTTCTTGTAAATGGGATCAGCAATGTGCTGAAAAGTGCTCTCCTTTAACATGCAAATGACTGAGAGAGTGCCTGTCTAGCAGGGTTCTACACCACCAAATATTTGGTGAGGGATTTTTTTTCCCCTTTTTAAATAATTGCGGTAAGAAACTGCTGACACAAAAAACCAATAAAGCAATAATAAAGGAACAGCTCATCGATATCCAAAATAAGGATTCCTAAGCTACCTATTATTTACATCAGGTGGCTTAGGACATATATTGAGGATGTCAGCTCTGCCCAATCCAAGTGCACTTTGGAGTTTGAAGTTATTTGACATCGGCTAGTCTGGTATGGACACATACCTTCCTCACACTCTCCAAATGGCAACGAAAAGAAGCAAACATAAAAGGACACGGAGATAAGCAAATTCTGTTGCTATACCACTATTACAAAATGCTATAAAGAAGATTTACTTTTACAGAAATTAGCTTACGTCCTGCCCCTGAAATGCAACACCCTTATTTTGCTTCAGTATAACAATACTGTCTTCATATACATAGTAAAATACATATGACCTTTCTAAGATACTCTGACTATCCCAGTATTAATCCACCAGGCGAGAGCTATAGGAAGGCAGAGAAGCAGCAAAAGGGTAAATCTTTTGTCTCCATGTCTCAGAACTATCATTGAATCTAAACTCAGCAGAGGGGTCTGGTTGGAGATAGCAGCAAAGCTCCACCTAAGGCTGTGGGTTACACTGATTTAAGGGACCTGTGGCTCTGCCCCAAAAAGAGCAGAAGTGAAAGAAGGCAATACTGCTACTGGACAAGCAGCTTCTAAAAAATCGGGCCCCAGTCTCACAAACATTCACTCTTCTTTAATTTCACAAGTGCATTTCCCACACTGAGGCAGGGGAAATACTGATTGCTTAGAGACAAGGGTGAGTGACTGCAGCAGCCACAGAGGAGAAAAAATCCTAAAGAGTATTTAATGTAACCTCACTTAAGAAGCCAAAAAATCTTTGGCATAACTGAAAGGCTGAGGCTGTAACATCACTGAAGATGTTGATGAAGTGATCATCAGAGATATTTCACAACTCCAGTCAAAATGTTCAGTGCTCAAAAATGTGAAAACAGTATAAGGACATAAACTCGTTTTACAGAACTTGCTCAAAAGCTAGCAGAGTTAGCCAGTATCCAGCACAGAAGATCCCTTGGGAATGTTTTTAATGCTGTCATTACAAAAATCTGTAAATATTCTCAAAATATATCATATAATCCTTGCCATTTCTCTCATAAGTGATTCCTTTGGCCTTCAGTCTTGCACAGTCTCTGGCTCATAGGAATACTTTCAGTTTGCAGCATCACTCTTAATGATATACTCTGTTCATCTCAGTTTTGGAGGTGCTCACAGAGATGAAAAGGAAACCAAACTTTAAACACCACATCTCCAAATGTGGTGGAGCTTGGCTTTATGAAGGCTCTGGAAATCCCAGTTCACTCTAGCAAGTATTTGGATTGCAGTGGGGACAAGATTTTACTGCCCTTGAAATTAAGAGCTCTGGAAATGTTATGAAAAGTGGCCAGCCAAGGGGCAGAGGACAGCCAGGAAACAGAGGAAGCAGCATCCCCAGGGAATTTACTGAAATGTATTTAAAGTTCTCCTTGCATGCATTAACACTGTTTGTGACTCAGGGCTTTTAATTCATCAGCAATCACCCTCACATCACACACACAGCTGGAGGCCAGGGAGCAAGAGGCAATATGCCACACGGTTTCCATACAGATGTCCCAGACGCAGCAAAAATTAATTCCCATGTGCCAGCTCCTGTCACACCTCACACCTTGAGAGCCACCGTGCCTCTGCTCCTTTGCAGAGCTGCTGCCAGACAAAGGCGCAGAGATTTCCCTGGCTCCTTGTCATTCAGCCACATGCACACACATAGATACACCCACCCCTCGTCTTTCGGTTCTTTCACGTGAATAAGTCAGTTTATTACCCGACGCTGTAAATGCAGAAGCAAGAGACACCATTGCCATACACCCCTTTTTGCCCCCTATCCAACACCATTTGCCCATCCTGCTAGATTACACTGGGTTTAGGACTGACCGCTGCTTGGGGCTTGCTGTTTTGAATTCTCCATGCCAGCCCTTGGGGACATCCGGAGCCCTCCAGAACAGGGAGGGGTCAGGCTCCCAGACGGGTGCCGCCACGGCCTTATCCCCTGCCCCCGGGTACAGGCAGCCGGGGCTGAGCCGCTGCTGTTGACCGGAGCTGGGAGCAGGGCCCAGGCGGCATCTGGCCGGAGCCATTGTCTGCGGGACCCACACCAGAGCGTGGCCTGGCCTGGCCTGGTGGCGGGCGGGGAGGATGTTCTTTCTTCTTTCCTTCCGTTTGCAGCAGGGTTGCAAGAACAGCCACGAAATTTCATCCTTCCCTTTGCAGCAAGGTTGCAAGGACAGCCATAGTTTCTTTTCTTTCCTTGCAGCACGCTTGCAAAGATAGCGAAAGGATTTTTCTCTCCCCGGCAGCGCCGGAGGTGGGGCGGGAGTGGGGGGGGAGAGGAGGAGATGGGCAAGGGCACCTCCCGGAGCTCTCGGTTCTTTTTATCCTTCTAAATGCGGAGATTTGAGTAACATTAAGAGAGTTGATACTGCTCAAGGGGGCGAGGGACACGCAGAGCTGAAGCAAAACCACCGCACGAATCACGCCGACCACCGCAGTCTGCCGCTGCGGAAACCGGCCGGCGGCTGTCCCCCTGCCCCGATCCTGCCCCTGGCCATCCCGGACACGCACCGGCCCGGAGGGGACGAGGCAGGGCGGAGCGAGGGACGGTGAGCCGCGGGAAGCAGCCGCTCCTCTGGACCGTCCCGGGGGTCACCGAGACCGGGACTGGGACGGGAACCGAGGGGATTTTCAGCTTTAAAGGTGTAGGTGTGGGTGTGTATCTGTGTGTGTCTGTAGCTACGTGTGCGTATATGCGTGTGCGCAGAGGGGGGAGGAAGGCTGGGCGGCGAAGGGAGGGGAAGGAAGCAAGAGGATGAAAAAAAAAAGAGAGAGAAAAAGGCGGAAAGCGGCAAAATGGTTAGCGGGTGACATCACCGTCATTTGCATAGGCGCGGGGATAAAACCGCCCCGCCAGCGAGCGCTCTTTATACTGGCGTGTGGAGCGGCGGCAGCAGCGAGCGGCGGGTTTGAGCATCACCGCGCGGCGACACCGGTGGGTCTCGCCGCCCCCCTCCCCTTCCCC
>VWZX01004805.1:0-10270 GCA_013399015.1 Galbula dea | reverse complement strand
TTTTATAATGATCCTAATTTCTCTATACTTCAAGTAGCTAGTAAACCAGACAGTATGATAATGCTGCAATTCCCAGACATTTGCAGCTGAAAATGTATTTGTTGAGAAGAAATAAGAAGCAGTTTCAAGAGGGACTGGCACTTCTAGATTTTTTTTTTTTTTTTTTTTTTCACAAACTTTTTTTTTCTTCCACCCCGCCGTTTCNACTCCTGTGCACCTATGACTTCAAAGAAAGGGAGGAATATTTCCCTGACTGCATGAAAAAAATAACCCAAGTCTAGAGAACTTTAAAGGCATAATTTGCTGCAAATCTCTTGCAAATGAAACTGTGCAGGGCGGATGTCATATTTCTGGGGTGATCCATAACTTTGTTTGTTTGTTTGTTTGTGGTTTATTTTTTGTTTGTTGGGTTTTGTGTTTGGTTTGTTTTTTTTTTTCTTTAAACAAAGCCTGACTATAGTGGTATAGAGCACTTAGGACTTTGATTGTCCAGAGTAAATTATGAAAAGAGTAATTTCTGTTTTGTTTTGTTTTGTCTTTANTGAAAACCACTTCCTTTGGGGAAATCTTTCACATATTGTTTCTAAAGCAGCCGAAGCAATCAGTTCCTATGGTGCTGCTCAGTATTGTCTCCATTAACCCTTTATATGTATTTCAGGATAACTGTGTAAACTAAAAGACAGAGATGGAAGTTAGGCAGACAATGTAGTCTGATCTTAGTAAATCAATTTTGTATAGCAGAGGCTAAGCTTAAAACATGCAGTGTTGCACAGTGTTGCAGATGTCCAAGGTAGCTCAGAATACATGCCAAACACCATAAAGATACGTGTTTATACCCAAGAAAACGTGCAGTTTTTTCCGTATGCAGTGTAAATATGCCTTGAATTCCACAGAAGATATATTGCTCTCTGTAAACATTTTCTTGCATAACCTTGACAGTATGATTTCTTTCTCACCTCTCTTGGACTTAATTGCTTCTTTGCTGTAGCTGTTCAAGTAAGATCCTTTGCCAGGAAGTCTAGACTGGATCTTTCCCTGTAGTTTCCTGAGGGTCATATCTTTCCTGAGCAGGAAAAGGTATCCTCTAAAGTTGATTTTTCACTCCAGCACGGCATCTCTTTACCTGTTCTAATGGGTATGCCTGATATATTACAAAAAACAATGGAGATATTTTCTGCAATTTCTTGTCCTGGTTCTAAACCATCCCAGAGATATACAGACTGTATTTACTACTATTAATAGAATAAATTGTGTCAATCACCTTTTCACCTAATAAAAATTCAGTCCAGGGCCTTCTTAAGAAGCCAAGCATACAGAAAGCATAACCAAAATTTGAATAGGGTACATTTTGAAAGCAAAGTTTGACAAGAAGCTATAAAGCATTAGGATTGTTGCTGCACTTTGGTAATAGAGCACTTGTGTTTCAGAGACAGGTACTACATATTTGACTTCTTTATCTGTGACAAAAAGCCCTTTTCTGAAATGCTAAAAAGTTGGGTTTAGGAGGGTCCCATACAGACTTATTATGACCACAAATGATAATTCTCAAAACAGATAACACAAACTGGGCCATGATAACTCACTGTCACGATCTGTAGTCTGAACTCTTAGTTATTATTTAACATCGATATATAGTGGTCCGGTGGTTTTGGTTAAACTACGTATTTGGCATCTTGTCTCAGTCAATTTTAAGACTCAAAAATGTCCTCAGTAACTTGAGTTAAGTTAGCTTTGAGCTTTGTTAGCTTACCTTTGAGCTAAGGATTGAAGTGTGTGAACTCCAGAATTTCCTCATAACTTTATTCTAATTTATGATAGTCTCGTTATAGGTCAATGAATCAACCAACACTAACACAGAATGTTATGCTCTGTCATATATTTTTTCCACAATCTTAGAACAATCTACTCCCTCCCTTCTTCACCCCACAAATTTATTTAGTCTGAGAATCAGAGGGTTTCTTTAAGGAAGAGAAGGGTCAACACTGGAAGTGCTGAAAATTCGGGACAAGGTACTTAGGGTACCAAGATACATCCATTCTTCTGTGTGACGTGGTCTAGGGAATCCTGCTGTGGCAAGGGGGTTGGACTAGATGATCTTTCGAGGTCCCTTCCAACTCCTAACATTCTGTGATTTTGTGTGAGTCTTGGAAATCTTCAAGAAGAGAATGTCTGTCACCCCTCTCGGAAACCTGCTTCAAACTTAATTATATTTAGAGATTATTTTTTCCATGGCTGGGATTTCCCCATTTTTATTTCTTTCCACCATATCTCTTCCTCCCTGAAGGTTGTGAAGATGTCATTCCCACCTCCTCTATCTCCTCCCTGGGCACCGGATTTGCCTTAGGTACTTCTAAAGCTGTCTCTGCTCCAGGACGAACCAGTCTTGGCCCCATAGGCTCTCCTCCCAGACAGAGTACTCCAACCCTTCTGCCCAGTGCCCACCCCAAGCTCCCCTAGTTTGTAAACATCTTCCTATTCTAGGAGACTGAAAACTGAATTAGGTGACCCAGTAGGGTCTAGCAAGTGCTGAGCAATGGAGTATAGTCACTTCCCTCAGTGTTCTCCTTGTAGCCCTGTTTGTATAACCCAAGACAATAATAATTTGAATTGTTGTCCAGAGACACTATTGGCTGATATTTTCTCACCATTAGACCTGCAAAGCTGGTCTCTGGCTGGTGGGACCCTAGACTATATTGTTTCAGGAGGCTAAACCTTCTCAAGCATGTGATTTTACCTTTGTCCCTAACTAATTTCACAGTCTCCCTATTGGACTGTTCCTCCTTGTCTCTCAGGTGCCTCTGGATTGCAGCCCTGCTCTCCAGTGTATTGACTGGTTCCCCCAGGATAGTGACCTCAGTGATTGTGTGCTCTGTCAGCTCATTCACACTGGTTAGGATTTTTAAACAGAATGTTTTCCAGAACAGATATATTATATTATATTATATTACATTACATTATATTATATTATATTATATTACTTTATATTATATTACTTTATAATCAGATTTCTGGAATATCACCTGTAACTACTCCCAAAGGACAAATACAAACCAGTAACTACTACAGTGATTTAGTAAATTTTGACTTTTTGTCCATATCTTCAACATAATATCTCAAGCTGATATAGATAGATGATATCAACTGGTTTCATTCACAAATCCAGCCATTTTATCACAGGGTCAAGCATGGAACAACCTTGGTAAATTCTTGCTGATATTTTTCATCACCTCCTGGCTCCTTGAATACCCTGAAGATACCCTCTGAGAGGGCTTGCTTCGTTGTTTGTTACAGACACCTAGGTGAGGTTCACTGTTCTGTGCTTCCCTGGATGATCTTTTTGGAGGTTTTTTGAATATGGATGTAACATTTCCATTTCTCCAGTTGCAGATTGCCCTCAATCTCCGTGGCCTTTGACAGAGCATGGCCTTTCAAGGACACTGGCCAGCTCCCTGTGCACTCTCAAGTATATCTCATTGGGTCCCATGCAATTACAAGGTTTCAGTTCTCTCAAACGATTCCTGACCAGGATCTCTCTCTTCGTGAACCTTACCTCTACAAAAAAGGCCTGGGAGGCATTGGTGATGAAGGGAAAACAGTGAAAGGAGTTGTGTGCTGTCTGTAGGCAGGAGGAAATAAATTATATCAAAGTGTCCGTCTGTAAGCAGTAAATAAAGAAGTGTCCAATGTTGGTCATTAGAGCATTAAGTGATGTAACAAATGTGTTATATATTCTCTTATTTGTTGTGTAAGTTGCAATCGTCTGCATAATCTCTGCATGTTATTCACCAATAATAGAAGTATGATTTTCAGTATATCTGTGGGTATTTAAAGCCTAGATGTTCCAGAATGCAGTAACTGCAGAATACCAGTTATTATTTCCAATTTGAAAATTTGCCATGAAATAATTTCACCTTGAATTCATAATTAGGGCATATTACACTGAATGGGTATCCAGCCAGCAAAAGCAACTCAAAATTTCAGAAGAATTTGGAAATTGAAAACCTCCTTAAAAAATAAGGGCAGAACCCCGCACCCCGCCCATATTGGATCACAGTAGGAGCCACAAAATCCCACTTCTGCCAGCTGCAAACGCCTAAGAAAAAAAAAAATTCAAACACATATAAGAAACATTTTTTTGAGAAAGAAGGGAAATAGCTTGGTGGGGTATTTTTATATTTTACAGTCTGGGACCACAGAGAAGACAGGCTAAGAACTCCTGAGATTTAGAAAAAAAAAATCACATTGTTCTGTTTTACTGATTAGCAATGCTTATGAAAATCATCACAGAGACAGGGAAAGTGATGACATTAGCATAGGCATACACCAAGTATATTATGCTTGATCTTTAAAGCTGCTTAAAGGACTTGGATACCACTTCTCAGTAACATATAGGTCTAATAATTAAGAATGAGCAAATCCAGGGGGAAGAGAGCTGCTTAAATAGCTTTTAAAGATCTTGAAAACATAGAAATGGAGAATATGGTCTAATTCTGAAAAACACCTAAATAGAAGCAACTTTTCTCTTGTTAATAATCTCATTAACCCAATGAGACTCCTGACATGAATATAATTACTTCATACATACATAAGCATTTTCAGGTTTCCACATATCAGAGACAATACCTCTCAGCACAAAAAATGTAGAGCTTTAATAATGAAATCTCATTACTTGCAAGTGTCTCTTTACAAACGTTTGACAGTAAGCTTACTGGCAGAAAAAATATGGTGTCAATGAAATAGTGCCTAGTTTTGCTTAGGAGATGATAAAGTACATATGTTATAAATTAAGAAAAACGAGTGAAACTCTTTTTTTTAAGATAGGTATCTGGTGCTTCATATACTTATGCAAGTACATTTTACACTTGGGATGCAGTTCATTTTGATGGTATACCTTTAAAATAAGAGAGTCCTAGAACAAGAAGAGTTAGTGGGAAATAATGACCTAGCAACAATACAGTTTTGGAGACTTCCAAACATAAACAAGTAGCTAATACTTCAAGGTATTTCTTACAGAAAAATATCCATAATATTATCTGGATACTCCAACAGTATTTTTAGTCTTTGAAGTATTTTTAGTCTTCCAAGAAAGCAAAATTTCAACAAATGGCAAAATATGCTATCCAAATTCAGGCAGTAAAAATACATTTTGCATGATCCAGAGGGGAGGAAAAAAGTACTCAGATGACCAGCTGTACCTGATTTTAAGCAGTTAAAAAGCAAGATGACTCAATTTGAAACTGTTGTTTCTTGTTATTTACCTTAAAATTTGGTCATTGGTGGTTTAAAAGAACATACATTTCTACCTAGTCATCAATGGGACTTATTCCACACGCAGAGGGCAAAAAGCATGCATTCCAAAAGAAACATTTTTACATTGCAGGAAAGGATTAAAACCCATGAACCTCAGGAATAACAGAACATGATGCCTTGTGAATGTTATCTTAGTGAATACAACAGATTCATGGATTTGTCTCTTTCTGGTGGCCCTGAGGGTAGGCCCTCAAACTGTGCAAAGACAGACAGAAATACAGTGGAATATTCAAAGTATCCACACAGGATTGAAGAAGCCAACAGATCATAAAGTTTAAAAAAGAAACTAAAAGGCAGCAAAACCTTACGTACAACAGAATTTCAACAGACATATAAGCCTCTTATAGATTAAAAAAAGAGAGAGAAAGGCAGATGCAATTTGAATCCTGTCTTAAAGTTTATATTAATTCAGATATCTTTTTTAAGAAAACCTACAGTGTGCTTTCTGTGCAATGACTCCCTCAAAAAAAGAAGCACAGCTTTTTAAAATTAAACTAATCCCAAAGGAAATAACTAGTCAGACAAAATTCACATTCAGTTCAGTTTTTATGGGGTGCAGTGGATGAAACTGGAGGGGAGAAAAGTGCAGAGCTCACAGAGAAAACGTGCAGATATAATGGTGCTTTTACCAGTTCTTGGCAATTGTCTGGAAAGGTCAAGAGATACTTGGAAAGGTGAAGTTAATGTAGTTTATATCAGTGCTGTCCAGTTTTTAATAAATGAAATCTTCCCCTTTTGGCACTACCTAAAACTTTGCATCAGCAAAGGAGGAATAATGCAAGCATAACATTCTCAGTCATACATGAATTAACTTTCTTGAACTAAATCTCAGGTTTCATTTTCTACTGTTAGTGATTTGTTAAAAAGAAAAGCAACAACAGTGATCACCTCTCTCTATATAGTCTAAATTGTAGAGCGAAATAAATTAACTGTGATATGAATGATGTGGGTAAAACAGAAGTTAGTTTACAGAAGCTAGTTTGAAAAGCTTACAGGGAAGAATAATATATTGTAAAACACCCTAATGAGACCAGGAATTGAACACTTACCTGGTCATGCTTCTTTTTATTGGGATAAATTATTATTCCGGAATGAAATTTCATTTGGTTGTATCTTAAGAACATTTATTCTTCCCTCTATTTTTACATTAAGAGAATTTCAGGACAACTTTTAGGTTAACAAGGTACAAAACAAAACAAAGAAATTCTAATAACATTTGCTTTAGGATTTAGATCTTGATTCAGGATTAATTTTTAAAAAAGAAAATGAAAGTAAAATTATTCTGTTGCTTCTTCAGTGCATATAGCTTGCATAAATATATTGCAAACAGTAAAGATCTTCCCTTACAGATCATAAATTTCTTGAGTAAAGAAACCATGAATGTATGTCTTTAACTATATATATATCTCTGTGTGAGAGATTGTGTGTGTATGTTTACATACATGTGTATGATATAATAATCTTGGGGGTTTTGTATATTTTTGGTTTGTTTGGCTTGGTTTTGTTTCTGATTGTGATTTGGTTTGTTTTTCCCAAATACTTCAGTTCTCACTCAAGCTAAAATGAGTTCAGCATCCAGATCCTCCACTTATAATATTTATGTTGTATTAAATATTCAGTGAGTTACGCTTTTTTGAAGTATCCAAGCAAATTAGTATACAGTCAAATTCTGATGACTCTTACAGACTTTTGTTTATTAGTGTCAGAGCCAACCTGGGGTGATTTCCAGAAAGAATAAAAAAAATTATTTTCCTGTCTATGTTTCTCCAAGCCATTGATTGTTTATGTTTGGGTTGCCCTGAAGATTGAAACTTAAGGTAAATTCACATTATGGGTACCCATGCATTTGATAGAGGTTAAGATAAAATTTCATATATAAGTGTCTGTATGCAATATATAATCATGATAACCTTTTTCTCTTGTGTCTTTTTTCTCTAGGAGATTACATGCTACTAACAACCATGTGAGTTAAAAGACAAACTCATTGGCACTATAACACCAACTGTTGGGGGCTATATGGAAAACTAGTACATGTAAGGAAGTGGATGCTGAGAAATAATAATAAAATATCAGTTAAAAGACTGAAAAATACATATTCATAATGCATAGCATTCTGCAGGCATACTTGTCTTACTTTGGAGGGGGCTTGCAATCACCCTTTTTTTTTTTTAGCAAGTATTGATGTGTATAAAAAATTCTGTAACCACAGTATCCTGCCTCTGAATCGAACATCTGCTGCTGGATATTGAGATACCCGAAATGGGTGTAAGCTAGAGGAGGGTAGATTTAGGTTGATGTTAGGAAGAAGTTCTTCACTATGAGGGTGGTTAGGCAGTGCAACAGGTTGCTCAGAGAGGTTGTGGAAGCCTCATCCCCTGAAGCTTTTAAGACAAGGCTTGATGGGGCCCTGGGTAACCTGATCTAGTGGATGGTGTCCCTGACAGGCAGGAGGATTGGAACTTTGAGGTCCCTTCCAACTCTGACAATCCTACGATCCTATGATCCTATGAAGTTGATTAGGCGTTTCTCTGGTTTGCCTTTAATTTCAGTAGTTTAGTTTTGTTTGGTTGGGGGTGTTTTTTGGTTCTTTGGGTTTTTTACTTGTTGGATGGCATGTCTTTTTGGATTATGGGTGGTAAGATATGTATTTTGGTTTTTTACTCTTTAATTTTCAGCAAATATTAGTGTTGACTGTAATAAACATAGAAATTTTTTCACAGTGAGGGTGCCAGAGCACTGGCACAGACTGCCCAGAGAGGTTGTGGAGTCTCCTTCTGTGGAGGTATTCAAAACCTGTCTGGATGTGCTTCTGTGCGACCTGGTCTAGGGAATCCTGGTGTGGCAGAGGGGCTGGACTAGATGATCTTTCGAGGTCCCTTCCAACTCCTAACATTCTGTGATTCTGTGATTGTGCAATTTCTTTGTCTTTGACTTTTCTGTCACAACCCTCATCATACTAGCTATCTATTTATTTCCTAAGAGCCAGAAGCAACTGTGGAGAAGGCTGTTCAGTAACAACAGATTTGTAGTGGAAAGTCACAACATTAAAAATATATTTCCCATGTGATTGTGCTGATATTCTTTAAAGAAAAACAAACAAACAAACAATAAAACAAAAAACCCCACCAACCCCCCAAAATAAAGACTTTTCCACCAGAAAGTACCAGCAATCTCAGTATTCTCATGTATTTACTTATACTGCAGAATTGAAACAGTGAACATGACTGATGCCTACAGCAATAGGAATATGTTTGCAACCCCAGGTTTGCAATACTGAATCCATGCTCAGTAGCACAATATGACAAGTGTGCATAAAACTCATGCAAGTAAAGGAAGAAGATTCAGTAGTAACCGCTCTAGTTCTGTAAAACATGGAACAACTGCAAACTGTTCTCTTCTATGCTGTATGAAAAGCTGAAGGTAAATAGTCTCTTTCATGTCTACCTGGAGGTTTGAAACCAACAAGAAGTAAAGCAGACAGGGCCTACCTGCTCTCCAGTGTCTTCTGCTTTGCTTTAAAGAGAGTCTCAATAAAGACCTTTGTTAACCTCAGCAATAATGACTTCCAATTTCCCTGTTTTACTGGCACTGGGGGAGAAAATACATGCTACCCGTAACAAGAACACTTGCATAAGTAGAGGAAACGGCACTAGTTGCCATTAATATTCTTCAGCTGATCTTTAGCAGCCTTCTCAAGAGCCCTAGTTCATCAGTCTACCTGGAAACAAGTGCAATCCCACTGAGAGACCACATAACAGAGTTTTAACAAAATCATAAAAGGAGTGAATGAGATGAATGCATAACTGTTGTTCACCAAATTCCACAAAACTAGAGTGATGCAACACTTACTGACACTTCACACGAATACTTGCTGGAGTAGAAAAGAGAAAATCATTTGTTTTCAGAGTGGATAGTGAATGAATAGATTTTTAGTCTGGACACTGGGGAGACACAATGTCAGGAACTTTGGAAAGTATTAGATAAATTCATAGGATCCATAGGCAAATCCTAAAAGTAATAGACAGGAACTCTGATATCCTTTGTGCAAGATTGCAAATGGTAGGGACCAAATAGCTTAGGTGGGATTGGAGAAACATTCATACCTCTCACTTTGCAAGGAAGATGAGAAATCATGCATAAATAAGGTCCTTTAGCTCTGCTGTTGGTTCAGATACAAAAGTGATAAAACTCACAAACTCAACTCCTTAAAAAAATTTCTCTTAAAATATGAAGTTCACACTTAGCCAACTCTACTAGTATTTGCTTACTTAATATTATTTTGCATAATATTTCAAATTTCCTTCCAGTTCTTTGACAAAAAAGGCAAAAAAAATTCTTCATTAGTGAGTCATGGTCTAAACGAGTTTTTATAAGAGATCAGTATTATGATGTCTCATGTTCTTTTTCTCAACTACAGTCAAAATACTTTTAATTATTCTGTGGTGAGTTTGGTTGAACAATCTGCCTTCCTCATTGTGTTCAGACATAAACACAATATAACATAACAGTGAGAGATGTCTCTGGTTTTCTGCATGTCACTGTGGTGTTGAGCTTAAATCACTGAAAAGTAGGTACGAATGAGAAATATATGAATGAATAATCTGCAGAATGATGAAATGAAACCTATTTTAATTTACTTGACTGAACAATGACAGGTAATTGTTAATGTCATGATTGAATTCATAAGGAAATGACATCGCAGGACAAACAGGAGTCGAAAGTTCTCTGCTCATTCTTTCCTCTCCCTACATGCACATACATAACTAGTATCAGTCAAAATCTCTGCCTTGATACATGTATTTCTTCATACACAAATGAAAAAAATCAGCACTCATCACCTAAAGGGTTATTCTGTTAAGTCCAGCTTGTGTTTAAGAATTTACTATTCTTTTTTGTAAAGATCTCTCTTTACAAAGAAGATAAACGAGGCTTTCTCCAGGCAGCTGACAGTGGCCTCGCA
>VWZX01004802.1:534-11259 GCA_013399015.1 Galbula dea | reverse complement strand
CAAACTTACTAAGGGTGCACTCTATCCCCTCATCCAAGTCATCAATAAAGATGTTAAACAGGAGAGGCCCCAGCACTGACCCCTGAGGGACACCACTCGTGACTGGCCGCCAACCAGACCATCTAGTTCAACTCCCCTGTCATGGGCAGAAACATCTTTCACTAGGTCAGGTTGCTCAAAGACACATCCAACTTGACCTTGAACACTTCCAATGATGGGGCACCCACAGGTTCTCTGGGAAACCTTTTCCAATGTCTCACCACCCTCATTGTAAAGATTTTCAACATCATGGGCTTCTGTCTCCACAGAACCACAGGTCCTTCCAGGACCAGCATGGGCTTCCCATGGTGTCACAGTCTTCTTCAAGCATCCACCTGCTTTGACATGGGGTCCTCCATGGGCTGCATGTGGATATCTGTTCCACCATTAACCTCCATGGGCTGGAGGGGGATAACCTGCCTCACCATGGTCTTCACCACAGGCTGCAGGGAAATCTCTACCCTGGCACCTGGGACACCTCTTCCCCCTCTCCTCCTCCTTCTTCACTGATCTTGGTCTCTGCAAAGTTGTTTCTCTCACATATTCTCACTTCTATCTCCAACTGCAATACTCTTGTGCAGTAACTTTTTCCCCTTCTTAAATATATTATTACAGAGGCACTAACACCGTTGTTGATTGGCTTGGCCTTGGTCAGCATCAGGTCCATTTTGTAGGTGGCTGGCACTGTCTCTGTCAGACATAGGGGAAGCTTCTATCAGCTTCTCAGAGAAGCCACCCCTGTAGCCCTCCCCCCCCGCCCCACTACCAAAACTTTGCCATGCAAACCTAATACATTGATACATCCCAGTATCCTGTTAGGGTTCATCACTGCCAGAGCACACTACTGACTCATGTTCAACTTGCTTTCAACCAGGATCCCCAGGTCCTTTTGAGCAGAGCTGCTACCCGGCTTATAACATCTCATGACTTTGCTGTTATTCTTGTTGAATTTCATGAGATTCTTGTCAGTTCATCCTTCTAGCTGTCTAGGTCCCTCTGAATAGCAGTCCCATCCACAAGCTTGATGAGGTGGATTCTGTCTCCTCCTCCAGGTCACTGATAAAGACACACAACAGCACAAGTCCCAGGATAGACCTCTACAATACTCCACATCACTGGCCTTTGTGTAGAGTGCAACCCATTAGCTGCTACCCTCTGAGCCTGACAATGCACCTGGGTCTTCACCCATCAGGATCATAATGTTCCAATTTGGATACAAGGATGCTGTGCAAGATGGTGATGAAAGCTTTGCTTAAATCAAGGTTGACAACATCCACCATTCTCTCCTTATCCATGGATCTAGTAATTTCATTAAAGAAGGCAATCAGGTTGGTCAAGAGTGATTTTTTTTCCCTTGGTAATTTGGAATAGCCAGCATGGATTTACCTTTGCCTTTATGTGCCCAGAAATGGCTTCTGGAGGACTCACTTCATGACTTTCACAGAGATCACCAAAGTGGGACTGACTAGCCTCTAGTTCCCTAGATAGTCCTTCTTGCCCTTTTTTAAGATGGGTACAACATTTCTCTAGTCATTGGGTACCTTCCCTGATCTCTGTGACTTTTCAGTGATGATGGTGTGGCCTCGCAATGACATCAGGAAACATTTTTGGCACCCCTTGGATGCATCTGGTTCCATGGACTAGTATGGGTTGTGATTTCTCAATAGATCCCTGACTCAATCCTTCTCTGCTACTGCCAGTTCATCTCATCCTTGAATCCTGTCTCTAGGCACAAAAAAGACTAGGAGACCTTGTTGGTGAAAACCAAGGCAAAGAAGGCACAGTGTACCTCAACCTTATCTGCAGACACTGCTGTTAAATTGTCCACCCCGTGCAGCAGCGGGCTCACATTTTCCTTGTTTATTCTTTTCTTTATAATGTAGCAGTAGTTCTTCTTGTTGCCCTTGATGTCCCTTTTCAGTTTCGGCTATAGCTCAGCTTTGGTTTTCTCCAAACCATCCCTATATACCCGGGCAATGTTTCTATATTCCTCCTTTCTAGCCTGTCCTTACTTCTACCTCCTGTATATATCCTTTTTCTCATGAACTCCCTGTTTAGCCAAGACGGTCACTTGATACATCCACTCATTTTTCTGAGTATTGTCCTTAAAGACTTGTCATCTTTTGAGCTCCTTTGCCCTTCAGAGCTGCTTTTCATGGGATCCCATTTACCAACTTCCTGAAAAAGCAAATTTCTGCTCTACTGAAGTCCAGGATCTGTACTCTGCTATTTGATTTCCTTACTCCCTTCAGTATCTTGAACTTCACTATTTCATGGTTGCTACAACCAAGGCTGCCATTGATCGTGTCCCCAGAAATTTCTTCCTTTTTGGTGAGTAGTAGATCCAGCTGTATGCCACCTACGGTTGGCCCATCTGGCATCTGTGTTAAAATTCCTAACACCTTTCAGAAACCTGGATTGCTTTCTTATTAATTACACCTTTTGCTTTTGTGTTTAAACTCACTATTCCACTGCAGAAATCTCTGGTTTTATAACCTACTTGGCTCCTATTGAAATGTAAGAATGTTCATTCAACAATACTTGTATTTCAGGAGTCCTCCCTCCCCCTTTAAGGGCACATGACATTTTTGTGGAAACAGTATATTGGTATGTCCAGTGAAAAATATGTTTTGAGGAGGAAGGCCCAAGAATGTGAACACTTCATTGAATGCTATAGACAAATCCTGGTTTGAGTTATTTGTCAGCTAAGCCATGTTAATGGATTGCATGCACATTCTTGGCTTTCTCAGGTTGTGGTAAAGTACTATTAGCATATGTCATTTTCATGGTGACTTACCCTTTCAGTACATGTCACCTTGCAGTCAAATAGCCTAAGATCATGTGCATGATCATCTATTGCAGTTTAACTGATAAGGGGTCACATGATTTCATATTTACTTGAGTCCATTCCCTTGCTGTTTCCAATATCAAGATCTTTCAAAGTTGACATAGAAAAGTAAAAAAACCTAAAAAGTATCTGCAAAAAAAGCTCTAAACACTGATGTATAAGCAGGGGATAGCCCTTTAAAAATGTATTTTCAAAGTAAAAAGTTACTTACTGGGTACTGTGTAGACAATTTTCATAGCAAATTAAGTTCTGTTTCTTTGATCTTTTTATTGGGTCGTATCTGAAGTATATTGTTTCAAAGCCATGTTCTGTGTCTCAATTAATTAATTATTTCTTCTTTTACATCAGCTGGATATATTATGCAATGAAGAGATTCTTGGCAAGGACCACACACTCAAGTTTGTAGTTGTTACTAGATGGAGATTTAAGGTATGACACAACTGCTTTTCATCAAAATTTTCATGTTCCATGTAAATCATTAGCTGACTAAAGGACAAAGTACATAAAGCATATATCATGCAGGCCTATACTACAATAACTTCAAAATTATTAAAATATATATTTTTAAATGTCTAATAAACTATATTTAAAACCAGATATTTTTCTTAATTCAAAAGAGAAAAATTAGGGAAAATGTAAAATGTGCTATTAAGGAAAATGGGAAGTTGATGACAGATGTCTATTTGATAGTAATTAAAAATGTATAAGGAAAAGGAGGCAGAAGCCATTGAGACAGACATTTTTCTCATCCATGTGAGTAAGATACAACTAATTATTCTGTGTAGATTATGAAACTGGTTACAATGCAGAAGAGACAAATACTCAATGCATTTGTATTCTGTAGTTTGGAAGAGAGGTTGAATACACTCATTAAAAGAGGTGGATTAATTAACTTTGCTTCTCACTTCAGTTCAAGAGACTTGCAACAATATTTAGTAAGCATAAACAAGGCTGGGGGAAGCAGCTGAGTGGGTCTCTGGGTTACTCATTTTAGTTTCTGTAAACAAACCAAAACTCCACACAACAAAACTTTGAGCTAAATAGTAAAAGATGGGGGGGGGTTCATACTGAGCATAAATTATCACTGGTTATTTATGGCCACCCAAATAACATCTCTGTAAGTATCTTGAAATGTTAAGTTGAACATCTAGGGTGCAAGTCACATCCAGAGAATCAGACTATGTGCAGTTTGGGAGTGATAACTTTGAAGAGGAGTTAGTGTTCATAATGGATATGCAGCACAAGCTCACAGGATAATACTGTGGTAGAAAGATGTAATACCTTTGGATGCATAAATAGAAGGGATGAATGAGAATGGGTAGGCAATTTTTATCTGTCTATGAAGAAATGATTAATTTCAGATTGGGAAACAGAAGGTAGGAGATTGTGGTCAGTTATGACATATTCATGCGTGATCTGGAAAAGAGGTTAAATAGCAAGGTGATACTGGCACCAATAAAGATATTCAAGATAGTAAAAAACAATGTTGGTGATGAAAGGTTGCAGGAGGCCTTTACAGTACTGGATGACCAGGTGATAAAATGGCACCTAAAGTTCAATATGGGTAAATGTAGAGATGCATGATGGAGAAAACATGTATCTGAACTTTATATATAATAATGGTAGTTTCTGAGTTGACTGCCATCAAACAGAAATCAGAGTTTTGGATTAGACATAAAAGGACCTTGCACTTGGCTCAAGCCTGTCACGGTCTCTCTGGATGGCATCCTTTCCCTCTAGTGAATCAACTACCACCACTCAGTTTCATGTCATCTGCAAACTTGCTGAGAGTGCACTCAATCCCACTCAGTTGAATAGTATTATTTCCAGTACAGACCCTTGAGGGACACCACACATTACTGGTTTCCGTTTGGACATTGTTCCATTGACTGAAACTCTTTGGATGCAGCCATCCATCCAGTTCCTTATCCACCTAATGGTCCATCCATCAATCCCACATCTCTCCAATTTCAAGGCAAGAATATTGGGGGGGATCGTATAAAAGCCATACAAAAGTCCAGATAGATGACATTTGTAGCTCTTCCCTTGTCCACTAATGCAGTCACTCCATCATAGAAGTCTGCTTAGATTAGTCAGGACCTTTTTCCAGTCACTGGGGACTTTGCCTGGATGCCATGAGTTTTCAAATATGATGGAGAGCGGCTTCACAACTTCCAATTCCTTCAAGATCCTGGGATACATCTCATCAGGTACCCTGTTCAGATTCCTCAGGTGGTCTCAAATCTGATCTTCTCCTACAAAGGGAGGGACTTCATATCCCCATTCCCCATTTAGGAAAAGGATTCTAGCCCAGGAGTTGGTGGGGCTCATTGAGAGGGCTTTAAACCAGGTTTGAAGGGGGATGGGGTTAAAAACAGGCTAGCTAGAGATGAGCCTAAGGGAAGCATACCAGGGTTGGTATGTGAGCCTACCAGGGGAGGTGCCCTGCTAGACCTGCTAGACCTGCTCTTTACTAACAGAGAGGGACTGGTGGGAAATGTTCTGGTTGGAGGCTGTCTTGACCATAGTGACCATGAAATGATAGAGTTTTCAATTACTGTTGAGGTTAGGAGGGGAGTTGGCAAAACCACTACCTTGGAGTTCTGGAGACCAGTCTTTGGACTGTTTAGGACGCTGGTTGAGAGAGTCTCTTAGGAGACAGTCCTGAGGAGCAAAGGGGTCAGGGAAGGCTGGACCTTCTTCAAGAAGGAAATCTTAAAGGCACAGGAACAGGCCGTCCCCATGTGTTGGAAAATGAGCCAGAGGGACAAAAAGACCAGCCTGGCTGAACAGGGAGCTCTGGCTGAGACTCAGGGGAAAAAAAGAGAATTTACCACTTCTGGAAGAAGAGGCAGGCAACTCAAGAAGAGTACAAAGATATAGTTAAGACATGCAGAGAGAAAATTAGAAAGGCGAAAGCACAGCAAAAGGAGAGCCACAGAGAATCTCCATCGTTTATTGGATAGGGGGGAAACATTGTCACGAAAGATGAGGAAAAGGCTGAGGTACTTAATGACTTTTTTGCCTCAGCCAGTTATCCTCAGGGTACTCAGCCCCCTGAGCTGGAAAACGGGGATGGGAAGCAGTGTGAAGCACCCTTAATCCAGAAGGAAGTTGTTGGTGACCTGCTACGCCACTTAGACAACAAGAAGTCCATGGGTCCGGATGGAATCCACCTGAGGATGTAGGTGCTCACCAAGCCACTCTTTGTCATTTATCAGCAGTCCTGGTCAACCAGAGAGGTTCCAGATGACTGGAGACTTGCCAATGTGATGCCCATCTATAAGAAGGGTAGGGAGGAGAATCCAGGGAACTACAGGCCTGTCAGCCTGTCCTCAGTGCCAGGGAAAGTTATGGAGCAGATCATTTTGAGTGCAATCACATGGCAAGTCCAGGGCAACCAAGGAATCAGGCCCAGCCAGCATGGGTTCATGAGAGGCAGGTCCTGCTTAACTAACTTCATCTCCTTCTATGATCAGGTGACCTGCCTAGTAGATGAGGGAAAGGCTGTAGATGTTATCTACTTGGATTTCAGTAAAGCCTTCGGCACTGTCTCTCACCACATTCTCCTGGAGAAGCTGGCAGCTCATGGTTTAGACAGGTGTACTATTTGCTGAGTAAGGAACTGGCTGGAGGGCCAAGCCCAGAGAATAGTGGTAAATGGAGTTAAGTCCAGTTGGTGTCCGGTCATGAGTGGTGTTCCCTAGGGCTCAGTATTGGGGCCAGCTCTGTTCAATGTCTTTAGCAATGATCTGGATGAGGGGATCAAGTACACTTTCAGTAAGTTTGCAGACAACAAGAAGTTCGGAGGAAGTGTTGAGGGTAGGAAGTCTCTTCAGAGGGACCTGGATAGGCCGGATCAGTGGGCGGAGGCCAGTGGGGTGAGCTTCAACAAGCCCAAGAGACGGGTCCTACACTTTGGTCAAAATAACCCCATGCAACGTTATAGGCTTGGGACAGAGTGGTTGGATTGCTGTCTGTCAGAGAAGGACCTGGGGGTGCTGGTTGATAGTTGACTGAATATGAGCCAGCAGTGTGCCCAGGTGGCCAAGAAGGCCAACAGCATCCTGGACTGTATCAGAAATGTTGTGGCCAGTAGGACCAGGGAGGTGATTGTCCCCCTGATGAGGCCACACCTAGAATACTGTGTTCAGTTTTGGGCCCCTCATTACAAGAAGGCAGCAGAAGCATTAGAGCATGTCCAGAGAAGAGCAATGAGGCTAGTGAGGGGTCTGGAGCACAAGTCTTATGAGGACCAGCTGAAGGAACTGGGGTTGTTTAGTCTGGAGAAAAGGAGGTTCAGGGGAGACCTTATCTCTCTATACAACTACCTGAAAGAACAACTCTTCTCCTAGGTTACCAGTGATAGGACAAGAGGAAATGGCCTCAAGTTGCACCACAGGAGGTTTAGATTGGTTATCAGGAAAAATTTCTTCACTGAAAGAGTTGTTAGACATTGGAACAGGCTGTCCAGGGAAGTTGTGGAGTTACCATCCCTGGAGGTGTTTAAAAAATCATATAGATGTGGTACTTAGGGACATGTTTTAGTGGCATGGTGGTGATAGGTTAAGAGTTGGACTTGATGCTCTTGGAGGTCTCTTCCAACCTTAATCATTCTGTAATTCTGTGATTTCCTGCCTTGAAATTCAGGGGCTTGAGAGATGTGGGAAGAGAGATCACCATTGAAAACTGAGGCAAAAAAAAAATACTGAGTACCTCGGTCTTCTCCATGTTGGTTGCCACTAGTTCTGTCTTATTTATTGGCAGGGGTGATACCGTAAAAGTCGGCTAAATAATGCTCTCAGAGACCAGAGTTTAAGGTTTCTGAAAGAAGCATTCCTTTAATGACACCAGGCATGTGGGGGAATCTCTCCTCCTAACACACGCACCTGAACATAAACCATTATTTTATGGATACAACTTACTACGTATTCAGTAGATATCTTAGAAGTCATCTACATATTCATATGTTTTCCTAGAACTCATATGACAGTCTAATGTCCTTGGCACTTGCACAGTTACTCTTCTTGGTGGTCTCTGGTGGTTGTGACTTCATCCTCCTCTTCCTCTCAGGTCATTATCGGTCGCGCAATGAAGATGAAGATTCATTCCTTCATCTTTTTCTCTCTTCATGGCACCTCTCCAACCCACAGAATCAAATGTTTCTTTTTGATGCTCTGCTAACAAGCCAAGTTCCCCTTATCGAAACCCCTTTTGGGTATTAGTAAGCTAAGTCAGCATACCCTANTCACCATCCCTGGAGGTTTTTAAGAAGCGGATAGATGTGTTTCTTCAGGGGATGATTTAGGGGTAAGAGTAGTGTAGGGCTATCGGTTGGACTAGATGATCTTGAGGGTCCTTTCCAACCGTAATGATTCTGTGATTCTGTGATTCTGTGATCCATCACTATCACCTGCATTAAGAAATTATTCTGGACACACATGAATGGTCTACTGGACTGCTTACACCTTGCTGTGCTGCTTTTCCAGTAGATGTCAGGGTGATTGAAGTCTCCCAGCGTGATCAGAGCCTGTGGGTGTGATGCTTCCTGTAGCTGAATTAAGAATGCTTTATCAACAGTATCAACCCTTGGGGTATGCCACTCATGACTGGCCTCCAGCTGGATTTCATACTGCTGATCAAAACCCTTTGAGTCTGGCAGTTCAGTCAGTTTTCTGTCCAGTTAGCAGCAATTATTATGAGTCAATTGATCTATTTGATCACTAAACTGTTTCTCAGTATTGTTTTCAGTCTCTGATGTGCTTTAACATGCTTATGTATTTTTCCCACTGTCTCTCTGAGCTCGTAAAATGAACCTCTGATTTTCTTCCATCACTATTGGTCTTTCATTATCTACTTTCCATCCTCCTTTCTCCCAGTCCTAAGTATAGTATTTTATTCCATTATTAACATAATGACTTTTGATGAAGAGAGATAATGGGTTCTGTTTAAAGGATTGGTGCCTTTTAATAACTTCTATGATAGACTATACTTCTGGTGTTTGAGATAATCTTTTGTTGTTGGTTGACCCTAACCAGCAACTAAGTACCCACAAAAGCCACTCACTCTCCCCCCACTCAATGAGATGGGTGAGAGAATAAGAACAGCAAAAGCAAGAAAACTCATGGGTCCAGATAAATACAGTTTATTAAGTGAAGAAAACACTCACCAACTCCCAGAAGTAGAACAATGCCATCAGTCTCCAAGCAATAATCACCTTAGAAGACAACCCCTCCCTTCCCCCCACAGCCTTCTTGTACTACCCCAGTTTTATTGCTGAGCATGATATTATACGGTATGGCATATCCCTTTGGCGAATTTGGGTCAGCTGTCCCAGATGTGTCCCCTTCAGTTTCTTGACCACTTGTCACGTTAACAGGCGAGGACCTGACCCGGCAGTCTGCCTGTCCCAGTTTTTCAGGTCTTTACTGTAACATGCTAGACAAAACAGCCTAACGGTGCCCGATATGGGCTTTGTCTCTCTGAAACAGTCTGGACAAGTTAAAATTAATGATCAATTTGATTTATTGTAGTGACAGATCACAGATTTGGAATTGCCAGTGATAAGTTGAATAGCTGCAAGGAATTTGAGCTCAAGCTAATAATTATACGCCCGGGGAAGCATCCAACAAAGTCATAGAATAGTTACAGCTGGAAGAGACCTTGAAGATCATCGAGTCCAGCCTTTGTCCTAGCCCTATCAACTTGCTAAACGATTCCCTCCAACGCAACACCCACCCATCTCTTAAACACCTCCAGGGATGGAGACTCAATCACCTCTGTGGGCAGCCTATTCCAATGGCTGACAACCCTTTCAGTAAAGAAATTCTTCCTAATATCCATCCTGAACCTCCCCTGGCGCAGTTTCCATCCATTTCCCCTTGTCCTATCACTCTCCACTAGGGAGAACAGACCAGTCCCTGCCTCTGTACAACCTCCCTTCAGGTAGTTATAGAGAGCAATGAGGTCTNGGCATTGGCCTTGGCCCAGCAATCCAGCCTATCCAGATCCCTCTGAAGAGACCTCCCTACCCTCAAGCAGGTTGACACTGCCACCCAGCTTTGTGTCATCTGCAAACTTACTAAGGGTGCACTCTATCCCCTGGTCCAAATCATTGATGAATATATTAAAGAGGAGCGGCCCCAGTACTGAGCCCTGTGGGACCCCACTCGTGACCGGCTGCCAAATGGAGTTAACTCCATTGATCACAACTCTCTGGACTCGGCCATCTATCCAGTTTTTAACCCATCGAAGCGTATGCCCATCCAAGCCAAGAGCAGTTAATTTCTTTAGGAGAATGCTGTGGGCAACTGTATCAAATGCTTTGCTAAAATCCAGATAAATAATGTCCACAGCCTTTCCTTCATCCAGCAAGCGGGTCACCCAGTCATAGAAGGAGATCAGGTTTGTTAAACAGGACCTGCCCTTCATAAACCCATGCTGACTGGGTCTGATCACCTGGTTGTCCTGCATGTGCTGCATAATGGAACTCAGGATGATCTGCTCCATCAGCTTCCCCGGGTTTGAAGTTAAACTAACAGGCCTGTAATTTCCTGGATCCTCCTTCCTTCCTTTCTTATAGATGGGAGTAACATTTTCTTTTTTCCAGTCAGCTGGGACCTCTCCAGTCAGCCAGGACTGTTGATAAATGATGGAGAGTGGCCTGGTGAGCACCTCTGCCAGCTTTCTCAGGATTCTTGCATGAATCCCATCTGACCCCATAGATTTCTGGACGTCAATGTGGAGAAGTAGGTCCCTGACCATCTCCTCATGAATTATGGGGCTGACATTTTGGTCCCATTCTCTTGGCTTGGGGGGCTGGCTTCCCTCAGTACAGG
>VWZX01004799.1:390276-451577 GCA_013399015.1 Galbula dea | reverse complement strand
CCCCCAGTTTCAGCTGCCAGCAGAGATAGGCTCCCAGAGGCTGCTCTCAGCTGGTTAAGGAATCACAGAATGGTTTTGGGTTGGAAGGGATCTTTCAGGGTCATCTAACCCACCCTCCCCTGCAGGCAGCAGGGACATCAAGTTGCTTAGAGCCCCCAACAGCCTGACCTTGAGAGCCCAACCCCTCTCAGCCCAGCTTGTTTGGTGACCACCCCAGGCTGGGGCTGGCCAAGATCTGGCCTTGCAGGTGGCTGATGGGAGGAAGGACACCATGGTGGTGGTGGTGGTGGTGGTGGTGACAAGGGAAAGGTCCCTGCTGGAAAATGCAGCTGCATGGCATGTTCTTGAGGCTGTGGCACTGCTCTGGGCTGTTCAGAGGACAGGTCAAAGCCCTTGGGTGTGCCTCTCACCTTCCCCAATTAGCCAGAGGATGAGAAACCCTCATTAACATCCCTGAGTGCTCTGCCTTGAACAGGGTGCTGAGTGCAGGACTCAGCCTCAGAGCACAGTGTATCTGAGCTGGATCCAAGGTTCTGACCCCAAGCAGGGCTTTCCCTTAGCCTTGATCCCTCCTAAAAGCCTTTCTTGCCTTGGCAGGCTTAGCCTGGGGTTGCTGAGGGAGCAGAAACCACTCTGTCCACCCATGGCAGAGTCATGCAGACTCAGCTGGGGGGGGGGAAAGCATGATACCATGCATTCTTCATAGCAGCACCTTTTGCTTTTCCCTTCCTCCCCAGGAGGTGCACTTGCTTATTAGTATTGTTGTTGCTCTTATTGTTATTTATCCTCCTCTTTCTGCTCCAGTGCTGCTAAGAGCCACAGAGAGGCTTGGCTGGTATTCAGCATGGTTACAATAAGCCTGAGCCCTCCCTTTTGTTCTCCCCAGCTCCCTCGAGGGCTCTATAGATACCTCACTTGAGCTGGTTCCCTCCCTCATCTTCAGCAGCTCAGGAGGTTTGGGAAAGGTCAGCTCCTAGCTGTAGCTTTTCTTCTGCTCCAGACAAGTGTTGCTCTCATTGTCTGCCAAGAGCCTTGCTGAGCCTCATCTCTGCAGCTTGAGGATGGTTTAGCCAGAGCTCTCTTTTGCTTTGGATCCAAGCTGCTCCCTAAACTCCCTGCACAGCCTTACCCTGGGCTTTGGAGACAGTTTGGAAGCACAGGCTTCAAGTGTTGGGTGGTGTAACCTGCCCTCTGCCACTGAGGAACAGGCACAATAGGTCCTGCTGCAGCATCCAGCATCCCAGGGGCTCCACCTGTGCTAAGCTCCTGCTGGCTCTGGTTCTCCACTGCCTTCCAGTGTCTGCCCTGCAGGGGTGGCCATCCTAGGTAGCTCAGAAGCATCCAGCTGCAGTGTTGCTGTGGATAGGGAGGGCTGCAGAGATGCTGAGGGCACTGCAGCATCTCTGGCAGGAGGAAAGGCTGAGAGCCCTGGGGCTGCTTAGCCTGGAGAAGAGCAGCCCCAGAGGGGAGCTGCTCCATGCTGAGCAAGAGCTGAAGGCTGGGGGCAAGAGGCTGGGGCCAGACTCTGCTGAGTGGTGCTCAGGGCCAGGCCAAGGGGCACTGGGCACCAACTGGAACCCAGGAGGTTCCCCTTAAGGAAAAACTTGGTTACTTTGAAGGTGCCAGAGCCCTGGCCCAGGCTGCCCAGAGAGGTTCTTTTTGCTTCTCATTTCCCAAACTTTTATCCCTTCCATGTCAGTGATGGTTAAGCTTCTTGCATCCTCCCAGGTAAAACTAGAGAGAGAGAGAGAGAAGAAAATTAGAGAGCTGTTGGGGAAGGAGGAAACCCCCTCTGAATTTCATCCTTTGCAGAGTTGGGTTGAGTCATCTTAGCAGACATCAGAAACCTGTTTCATCTCCTGGCTCTGGCAGGGGAATTAAAGCCATTTTTTGTTTTCCTCTCCTTGGTGTCCTGAGCTTGCATCATCCAACCCCACCCCAGCACAGGATGGCTGAGTTTTCAAACTCATCTGCTGGGAGCAAATAGCTGCTTCTCCATCAGCAACAGCAGTGATTAGAAGTGAAAGAAACTTCAACCAACCAATTTACTTGTCACAATTTGTTTCTAGTTTGAAGCATTCTTCTCTTTCCCTTTGTCTTGGCATTGAAACTCAGTGGAGCTGGACTTTCAGCTACAGGAAGGGCTGAGGCTGAAGGGTGGTGTTTGGAGGTTGCATCCTGCCATTCCTTGTCTGGGCATCCCTAGGGCAGCCAGAACATCCCCTGGAGTTGGGATGAGCTCTGAGGCACTGCCACCTGCAAGCTTCTCCCCTAGGGATGGAATTGGCAGGGAGTGGGCAGGTGTCTGTCAAACACCAGTGCTGTGAAGCTCAATTCTACAGCATCTGGAATAGGAAGGAAATAAACTCCCTTTATTTTCTCTCTTTTGCTCACTTATTGGCCTGTTATGGCCCTCATGTGTTTACACAATACATTTCTGGGGGCAAGGGTAAACTGCACCTTTAATTCTGCTCAAATCTCAGCTTTTCTGTCTGTGCCCTGATGCAATTAACTTTACTCTCATCCTTTGTGACCTTCTTGTCCTTCCCCATTGCTTTGATCCCCTCAGATGAAAAGATTCTTGTGGGCAAAGCAGTGCCAGGGAGAGGATCACTTACAAGGTGACCAGCCCCAGTTTGGCTGCAAATCTGAATGAGAAGCTTCTTTGAAGAAGACTCAAACCCATGAGCCATGGTTCAGTGCCTTCAGAAGTCCTGTCTGGTGCTGAAAGCTTTTTTTCCTCCTGCCAGGTTGGCTACTGTGGAGGGCTGGGGGTCTGGGAGAAGGAAAGGATCTCAAGGGGCTGAAGGGAAAAGTGCTGTTGGTGCATGCATGAGCTTGGGGGGAAAGGAATGCACCTGAAAATAGCAAGCAGGGTCTCAGGGCAGGGTGTTTGTGCTCAGTGCTGCTCTCAGTTGGGTCTCTCACTTGAGGTAGGACCAGACCTGGCTTGGCTGTTGGCTTTGGAAGCCCTTGACTTGAGTGTGAGGCTCCTTTCCTGTGCTCTGAGGCAAAGCCCAGCAATAGAAGAGCTCAGGGAAGGAGAGAGCTCTCCCTGAGACCTACTCTGAAACCCTGGACATGCTTCCCACCTTGGCTTCTCTATCTGCAAGAGTGCTGCTGAACCTGGGCCAGCATGTCCTGAAGTCAGGTGCCTTCAGAGAGGCACCTCCCTCCCCATCACCCTGGAGCAGGCACCTGACTGAGCTCCTCTCCAGGCAGATCCCACATCCCTTCAGTAGGTCTGGTCTCTGAGAGCTCCACCTCTGCCTCCCATGTGACTGGCATCTGGTGATGCACTGCAGTTACACTGCTGGTCCACAGCCCTGGGGGCCACCAGGATAAATCCCTGCTTCCCCACAGCCCTGGGGGCCACCAGGTTGAATCCCTGCTTCCCCACAGCCCAGGGGGCCACCAGGATGAATCCCTGCTTTCAGATTCCTCTCCAGCACCCTCTCATCTCAGGGTTCAACAGGCTGCTCTGCATTTAAAAATAAACCCCAATAAAATAATAATAGCAATGATAAAAAAGAGCAAGAGAGACTATCCAGAGAGCTTCCTAAAAATGATGAATTGCTTTTAGGAGCTGGGCAGGAGAGAAAGGGAGTTCTTTGGATTTGAGGATATTAGTCTCTTTGGAGCATGGTTGCTGTGCACATCAGCTCCAGCTCTCCAGGCAGGCAAAGGCAAACCCCCAGGAATTGAGGTGGAAATGAGCCACTCCTGAGCAGTTGCTGTTGCCTTTTATGCTTTCTCTGTCTCTCCTGATGTAGGTCAGGCTCCATTTCTAACCATGCCCTGGGTGGGGGAGAGCAGGTGTGACACGGGGGTTTGCTGGTGGGGGCATGGTGCTGGGGTGGTGGGTTACTTTGAAGGGGTTACTGGGGTGGTGGGTGCTGGGGTGGTGGGTACCAGAGTGGATGGGTGCTGCTGTGGTGGCTACTGGGGTGGTGGCTCCTAAGGTGATAGATTCTGATGTTGCTGGTGTGATGGGTACTGGTATGGTGGGTGCTAGGGTGGTAGTTACTGGTGTGGCTGGTGCACTGGGTGCTAGTGCGATGGGTAATGGTATGGTGGTAGCTACTGGTGTGGTGGGTGCTGGTGACCTGGGTGCTAGTGTGATAGGTACCAGTGTGGATGGGTGCTGGTGTGGTGGGTGCCAGTAGTTACTGGTGCAGTGGGGGGCAGGTGGTAGTGTGATGGTACCAGTGTGACAGGTACCAGTGCAATGGTGGGTGCTGGTGTGTTAGATACCAGTGGATTGGCTGGTGCAAGAGGGGCTCCAGCCCTCAGACCATTTTATGGCCTTCTCTGGACCCATTCCAAGAGGTCCATATCCTCCTTGTGTCTTGATATCCTTGCCTTAAGCCAGACAAGGACCTCAATGTGCCTAGAGCACCTTCCTCCCACTGGCACTGCCCTTGTGGGCCACAGCCCATCTCTGAGCTTGGGTGCTGTGAGCAGCTCTGCCAGGGGTGAGAGGGTGGGCATGGGTGGGTGCCTGGACCTGGGTGCTGGGCTGCACCCCTGCTGTTCCCAGAGGAGCAGCCAAAGCTCATCTGTCTCTCCATGTCTGTGCCCACAGCGTGTCGAGGGATGCTGTGTGGGTTTGGGGCAGTGTGTGAGAGGAGCTCCACTGACCCCTCCCAGGCCTCCTGTGTCTGCAAGAAGACAGCTTGCCCTGTCGTGGTGGCTCCTGTCTGTGGCTCTGATTATTCCACCTACAGCAATGAGTGTGAGCTGGAGAAGGCCCAGTGCAACCAACAGAGGAGGATCAAAGTCATCAGCAAGGGACCGTGTGGTGAGTGCAAGGAGCAGGCTTTTTCCTCTCCTGCTTCCAGGAGGTGACCACAGGAGGCTAGGGGACACTTATCTGCAGCTCATGGCATCACTGTGGTGCTGCTGATGTCCTGGCTGATGGAGAGAGGTCTAATGGGAAGGGACACTTAGAGAATTACCAGCTGTGCCTTGGTGATCTGCTGAGTTTAATAAGCAGGCAAACTGATGGCCAAAGGCTGTTCAAGAGGTAGCCCAGTGGGCTACAGCTTTATGCCTTGGGCAGCTCCACCACACTGCATTCCCAAATTCAGTCCCAGAACCACAGAGCAGGGTGGAAGGGACCTCTGGAGATGATCTAGTCCAACCCCCTTGCCTACAGCAAGTCACCCAGGATCTCATTCTGGGTCACACGTGCCACAGCTAGAAGCTGGAGCAGGAGGCACCAGGCATATGCACAGACTGGGTGGGCTGATGAAAGCCCTTCCCCTGCCTGGCATTCACCAGCTGTGAGCAAGGAGCTGTGTAAATGAGACCCCAGTCTCCTCATCTCAGAGTAAATTAACTTGACCTTTCTCTCCTGCAGTGCTCAGGCTTGCAATAAATCTGCACCCGGCTCTCCTGCTGGGGCTCTTGGCAGAGGGGAGAGAGAGCAGACTGATTGGTTTCACAGAATCATCAGAAAAATAGGACAAATAAAGGGAAGAAAAAAGGCAAAAACCCCCAAACCCCTGGTAGATCAATTTTGGCCCTGCCCCATCAGTGAGGAAATTGCTCCTTGAGCTCTTCCCCTAATTGTGGTTTGCAGGAGGTGCCTTAAGGACACTTGGTTTTGCTCATTTGGTGAAGCAAGAGGCTCTTGGAGAGCATGTGCAGGGAAAGGAGCTGGCAGCAGTGAGGCTGAGAGGCTCAGAATGGAGAGGGTCTGCCTGAAGTGCCAGGTGGGGAGTGAGTGAGCTCCCTCCCTTACTCCTGTGCTGTGGGTTTGGGGCTGATCCTACAGCCTCGTGATCCTACCTTCCTCCATGGACACTGGGTTGGGTGAGCTCACTGCTCAAGGCTAAGGACATGAAACTGCTTCCAGCATCTGCTGGAGCTGGTGGAAGGACATCTATTGCCATCATGTGCACCTCTGGCCACTTGGAGAGACTGTGGCTGTTTAGGGAGAGATCATGATGTGTTGAGCTTGTTCATCACCATGAAGAGGGGTGGCACAGGTCCTCACTCCTGTGCTTGTGCCCCTTCCTCTGTTCCACAGGCTCCAAGGACCCCTGTGCAGAGGTGACCTGCAGCTTTGGCAGCACATGTGTCCCCTCAGCTGATGGCCAGTCAGCCAAGTGTGTCTGCCCCTTGTCCTGCAGCAGCGTGCCCGAGAGCACCGTGTGCGGCAGCGACGGCAAGGACTACCGCAGCCTGTGTGACCTCAACAAGCACGCCTGTGACAAGCAGGAGAACGTCTTCAAGAAGTTTGATGGTGCCTGTGGTGAGTTCCCTGCTCTCCCTTCTCCCCCCCACCTCCCAGGGTATTGCTTTGAAAAGGTTTCATCTTGCATCATTGGATCATAGGTGGGAAGCGACCTTTAAGGTCATCGAGTCCAACCATGAACCCAACACTGCCAGGTCACCACTAACCCATGGCCCTCAGCACCACATCTCCATAGCTTTGAAACCCCTCCAGGGATGGTGACTCCACCACTGCCCTGGGCAGCCTGGGCCAGGGCTTGACAGCCTTTTTAGGGAAGAAATTGTTTCTAATGTCCAATTAAACTTCCCCTGGCCCAACTCTTGTCCTCTATTGTCCTGGTCAAGGTGGGGAGGGAGGATGCTGGGTGCTGCATCAGGGTGGAGGAACCAGCTGCTGAGCCACCAAGCTGCTCAATGCTCCAGGTTTGTAGGGCAGGGAATAGGCTTTGAGCCTCACTGCTCCTCTGAGGTCCTCCTGATTTTAGCTGGCCATCAGCAGAAACTCAGGCAGCCTGGGTCAAGCAGCTGGGCTCCAGGACCTGAAAATACTTGAAGGTCTTTGGACTGTGTTGGGTGTGCTGTAAGGCTTGAGGATGTACTGGAAGGTAGGGATGAGAGTGAGGAGTGCAGGCAGAGCACACCTCAAATATCCTATCTCTGTGCATCTGCCTCATCCCCAGACCCTCTGATGCCATCCCCATCTCTTCAACTGTACCACATCCCTGCCTTGCTACAGCAGCTTTACATACCCAAAGCTCCTTGAACCCATGCAAGATGTCACTGGGATTTTTGTTGGGGTTGTAGAGGCCTCCAAGGAGCTAACATATCCCTGGCTGGCTGCTGGGGTGACTGAAGGGCAGTAACAAGTACAGGCAGCTCTTTCTGGAGGGGGAATGGGAGATGGGGAGGGGCTGGAGAGACAGGATATTGGATGTTTCCTCTCCATGTCAGCTGGAACTGTGGTCAATGAAGGCATTTTGGACTGGTAGGATTAAAGGGTGGAAACATCCAGCTGTGTTCCTGCACTTGCAGAGGGTGAATCAGCACTCTGCAGGTACTGTGCTTGCCAAGGAAGAGGAAAACCCAAGGCTGGAGTAGGGATTAAGGAACAGGGAACAACCCAGCACCTGTTTTGCCTGTTGTCTTTGGTATGCTAATGTGAGCTCAGCTCATCAGAGAGGGTGATCCGGATAAGCTCAGATTAGAGCAGTGGGGTGAGGCAGCATGTGGCCCAGCCTGCCTTCAGGGCTCTTCCAGCACTTTGGGAAGAGAGGGAAGGAGAGCAGGAGGAGGGGAGTGGGAGTACTGAGCATCTTGCAATGCTCAGTGAATGCACCTTGGACTTGGGAGGTCCATCTGGGTCAGGGGAGGGAGCCTTGTCCTCTAGGTAGAGGAAGGTGAAGGCAGCTCAGGACGGGAAAAAAGGCAGAGCTCATGCCATCCAACCAGCACTTTGGAAAGGGCATGGGTCCTCAGGGTGTGTCCTCAGTGTGTGCAGCTCAGGAAAAAATGAGTCCTTACATGTGCAGAGCCCTACAGATGTCCACTCTTGAGAAAGCAATGTGGCCAGCAGGTCAAGGGAGGGGATTGTGCCTCTGCTCTGGGGAGACCTCACCTGCAGTGCTGGGGCCAGCTCTGGAGTCCTCAGCACAGCACAGACATGGACCTGGTGGAGTTGGTCCAGGGGAGGCCACAGAAATGATCTGAGGGCTGGAACCCCTCTGCTGTGAGGACAGGCTGAGAGAGTTGGGGTTGCTCAGCCTGGAGAAGAGAAGGCTTCAGGGAGACCTCACTGCAGCCTGTCAGGACCTAAAGGGACCTATCAGAAAGATGGGGAGAGACTTTTGAGCAGGACCTGCTGGGATAGGACAAGGGGTGATGGTCTGGAACTAAACGAGTTGTTTGGAACTAAATAGAAGGAAATTGTTTCCACTGAGGGTGGTGAGAGCCTGTCCCAGGTTGCCCAGAGAGGTGGGAGATGTCCCACCCCTGGAACCATCCCAGGTCAGGTTGTTTGGGGCTGTGAGCAACCTGCTCTAGTTGCAGATGTCCCTGCTGACTGCAGGGAGGTTGGACAAGATAACCTTTAATGGTTCCTTCCAACCCAAACCATTCTATGAAGACACTCTGAGTGCCACTGGGGCCAGCTAAGATCCTGAGATTCCTGAGGCCAGCTAGGATGGAGGAGAGCAGAGCAGGAATCACCTCTCTGGGCTATCCCATGCCTAACAATCCACCCTGGCTCTGTGCTCAGACCCTTGCCAAGGTCTCCTCAGCGACAAGAGCCGTGTGTGCCGGGTGAACCCCCGCACCCGGCGGGCAGAGCTGCTCCCCCGCCCCGAGCACTGTCCCCCGAGGAGGGAGCTGGTCTGCGGTGACGACGGGGTGACCTACGACAACGAGTGTGTGATGGGACGCTCGGGGGCCATCCGGGGGCTGGAGATCCAGAAGGTGCGTTCAGGGCAGTGCCAGCATCAGGGTAAGTCGTTCTCTTTTTGCTTCCTGAAACACCTTTGTGTTCCACACCTTCTCCTCCTCCTCCTCTTCGTGGGCAAGGAGCTCACCTCCCCCTGGGATGANGCTGAAGAGAGCGATAAGGTCTCCCCTCAGCCTCCTCTTCTCCAGGCTAAACAAGCCCAGCTCCCTAAGCCTCTCCTCATAAGGCCTGTTTTCCAGACCCCTGACTAGCTTAGTTGCCCTTCTCTGCACCCTCTCTAGTAGATCAGCCCCATTGCTCTCTCTCTCTCTCTCTCTCTCCTGCCAGATAAGTGCAAGGAGGAGTGCAGGTTCCACGCCGTCTGCCTGAACCGCCGCGGGAGCGCCCGCTGCTCCTGCGACCGCCTGGCCTGCGACGGCTCCTACCGACCCCTCTGCGCCCGCGACGGCCGCACCTACAGCAACGACTGCCAGCGCCAGAAGGCCGAGTGCCACCAGCAGGCTGCCATCCCCGTGAAGCACAGAGGACCCTGTGGTAAGCACTGCTGCCGTGCTGGTGGGTTGCTGCTTCTCTCCTAGCTTCTGGGCCCAGCTGGAGTCGGTGTCTTCTGCGCGGGTGATGGTGGTTGTGTCGGTGCTGGGAAGGCTGCAGGTAAGTGGTGAGTGGATGGTGGGCATCTGAGCGAGCCACAGGCTCTCTCTTTGGGGCTGCTAAGCTCTTGAATAGCCTCAATTCCTCCTTCTTCTCTTTCCTTCCAGCAGTCAGGAGTCCTCCTGGGTGTTTGTGTGTGTGCATGTGTTCCTCCTGGGTCTTGTCTCTGTCTGATGTGCTCAGGAACCCAGGGGGAGAGTAATTTGTGTTTAACCAGTACCCAAGTATCTGTGATGTCCAGCTGGTTCCTCTCACTCACCACCATAGCCAGATGCACGTTCACCACCATGCAGCCTACATCATTCATTTCTCCTCTCAGGGTAGTGCCAGTCCCCAAGCTTCTTCCATGCCTCCCCCTCCATGCCTGCCTGCTTCTCTCAGCTCCAGGTACTCTCCAGAAGGAACTCTTCCCAGCTTGCCTGCTCCTCTGTCTTTGTTTCATCCCTGGGTGAAGCTTTTTGACCTTTCCAATGGCTGCTTTTTTCAGGCATAGGTAATAGGCTGAGGCTTTGGGTCCCTACGACGTTGGGAATGTCCAGCTCTAAAATTATCACCCAGGAAATCACAGAGTCATTCAGGTTGGAAGAGACCTCTAAGATCATCAAGTCCAACCAGCAACCTACCCCATGAAGGAGGTTAAGCATGGATTGATTTGGATGAGTTGGAAGGACTGCTCATTTCAGCTCCAATCCAGAACTGTCTCCTGTTGTTTGAAGCTGATGTTTTATAAGGTATCAGCTGAATCAAACCTTTTGAAGGACTTGGACACGAGGCCCCATCTTGTGGATCTGTTTGGTTGGCTTTGTGCTCCTGCAGTAGGTTTTTAAACACTGCCAGGCCAGTTGTCAGGCTCCCAAAATCACACTCAGCATCACCACAACTGCTATTTTTACAGCTGTTTCTGGTGGCTGGAGGATCAGGAGTCAGTTCCCTAAGTTCTCCCTACATGGAGAGGCACCTTTCAGCCCCCTGTCTCCTCAAGCCATCAGCAGCTGGTGCTGGATGGCAACCAGAAGCCTTGCCAGGAAGCCAACAAGCCTGGCACTCATTTTCCTGCCCTCTTGTGCCACCATGGAGCTTTGCTGGAGGTGTGACCAGCCTCTGGGCTGGCATGGAGCCCTCAGGGCTGCTCCTGGCCCAGGGGAGGGTGGGAGCGAGGCGAGGTGTCTCTGGCTGGGCTTTTGGAGCAGCAGGACCAGGAGGTGGTTGTTTGCAGCTAGGTTGGGCTCTCTACAAACCCTTCCCTGTCCCTTCATAAGAGTCAGGTCCTTGCTAAGGCTTCCTGAATTTCTAGGGCAAGCAGAGAACTTGTTACCTGCAGCCTGTGCATCATTTCCACCACATTCAGCAGAGTGAGGCCAGTGGGCAGTAGGATATGTCCCTGCCCATCTGCTGTTCCTCTCTCCATCTTATTTTCTCTTACTTTAGCTTCCCCTCAACTTCTCTTCCCCCAGGCCAGGCTAACAGATGTACACATCTGCTTTCAGGAGCTACATCCTTGTGGGGTAGGAGCAGACAAAGCTTGTAATCTATGTGAAATCAATCAAAGCTGGGGCTCTGTCTGCCAAAGCCTAGGATTTCCAAGTCCCCATGACAGCTCCAGGCAGCCCTGTAGCAAACCACCATGAGGTGTGGGCAAGCCTTTGGCCTCCCCATCAGCTTAGGAAAGCATCTTCTCTCTGAACTAAGTGCTGCCCTTTGGGAGGAAAGCATTTCCTCCTCTGGGCCACTAGTTCAGACTCAGTGTGGGATGGGGAACAGCTCTGGGAATGGGGATGGGGTGATTCTTGTTCATCAAGACAGGTCTCAGCATGAGCACTGCTAGTGGTGCTGACTTCTTTCCTGGCTGGTTTCCTGGCCAGGATTCCCTTGGGATGCAGGGTACAGTCCACCAGTGTAGGCTGGGACACAGGGATCATGAGGCATTTGGAACTGGAAGGGGGAGAGCAGGGACTGGAGGAGCTACAGATGTTCCTACAGTGGGGAGCATCTTCTGTGCTTGGAGGATGCAGGAGGTGCATGGAGCTGGGAAAGGGAAGGGAAGGAAAGACACGTTGTTAGCATGGTGGCAATGTTTTAATCTCTCCCATGAATAATGAGCTCTGCTGCTGCCTTTTCCAGCAGCAAAGCCAAGGAGGCAAAGCCAAACAAACCAGTCCAAGCCTTGTTTTGAATCCTTCTGTCCTTTAACACCATGATGGTGCAGCTGAGGGAGAAGAGAGGGGATGAGACTGACGTGGACAGGAGGTGGAGGGGAGGTGTCTGTAGCTGCAGCTCTTTTCCTCCCTGCCTCTCTCTGCTCTCTCCCCTCTGTTCTTTCTCCCTCCTCTCTCTCTCTCTTTCCTTTCTCGTCTGTCTTGTGTTTTACAGTGTTGCCTGTTTGGAGGAAGGAGTTGTGTCCTGGCAGCATCCTTTCACTCCCTACCCGGACATCTCTGCTAGGAGGTCGGCTCTCTCCCCTTCTCCATAGCCAGGGACAGTCCTGGCCTCTTCTCCCCACCTCTCTAGTTTTCCTTGAGAGCCCTTGGGGATGGGGAGATGACCCTGGGTTTGCTCCCATCCCTCACCCCAATACTTCCTGCTGGAATGGAAATGCCTTGCAGTGCAGTGGGCTCTTGTCTGGTGCTTGCTGTGGCTTTGACCCTTGGAGGCGAAGGAGAGTGGGAGCAGAGGTGGGTGCTGTGAGCCCCAACCCCCCCCTTCCCCCTTAGCAAGCCCCTCTTCAGCTGATCCATCAGCCTGGACTGCTCCTGGTTGATTTTACCTCTCCTTTTGCCCTCAACTAACTCCTCTCCCTCCCCTTTTCTTCCCCACCTCCTCCTTCCCAGAGATTTTTGCCTGCCTGGGACTGTGATGCTTCTCCCTCTGCTCTCTGTAGTGTGTGTCCTGCTTGTCTGTGCAAGTCCAGTGGGCAGAGGCTCTGCAGGGCTTGCAGCTTCCCTCCCCAGTGTCCAGCAAAGCACTCATGTGCATTTTGGAAGCACTGAGGAGCTCTCTGTGCTCAGATGGGGTTCTTCCCTAGGAATACTCCCTTCTGCCCCTGTGGAGCTGGTGCTGGAGCTTGCTGGGTGTCAGGGGGACAGGTCGATGGGGCATGGTGGGTTACAAAGCAGCTTCAGAGCCTTTTCTCTGTAGCCATCCATGGGCAGGGCTTGCAGGAGAGGTCAGTGTCCTCAGCTCCAAAGGCTTGATTAGGTGTCTGCACAGCTCAGCAGCAGGTGAGGGATCATGCCCTTGAATCAGTCAAGGTGCAGAAGGAGCATTTTGTTGGCTCTGTGCCTCAGTTTCCCTGTCTGCAGGATGGAAGGAAGGTCTTGATGGTACCCCAGCCTCAGGTTCCTTGCTCAGTAAGTCCTCATTCTATCCACCCACATCAAAACTGGTGCCAAACCCCCCCCTGACATCTGCAGGTGCCCAAGGCTGTGTGTGGAATTGCACAGGCTAAGATGCAGGTGGTGAAGGAACTTCATGTGCTGCATCTCTGCAGGTTGGTTTGCCTGCTGCAGAAGGACAAGGAATGTCAGGGCAGTGTTCTCCATCTGGCCTGGCACCTGCCTGCACTCTCCCTCCCTGCTCCTTTGCTCCCCAAGACAAGAGTGTGACTTTGGATTTAAATGGATGTGTTTAGTTCATGCCTGCCTCGTTGCATCCTTCTTGCCTAGCTGTGTCTAGCAGAGGTGCTTTCTCCATCTGGACATGTCTCTGTGTGTCTGGGGGACATGACTATGGTGTAGAGGGTCTAGGAAAAGCAAAACACAAGCAGGAGGTGTGAGCAGCATCATCCCAGGGCTAAGCACAGCAGGGAGTGGTTCCTGCTCCTTGGGAGCTGCTCACCATCTCCTCACCTGCAGGGGAGCTGGGGACACAGTTGGAAGGGCTGGGGTGAAGTGGTGGCCATGTGCCTGAGCTGTCTCCCTCTTCCCTGTTCCTTTACAGACCCTTGGCTCTTAAGTTTTCACTTGGTAGGTGCTTCCCAAAGAGCCAAACCCAAACCCCAGGCTTGCCTGTGCCACACTAAGAGCCATTTTCTGCCTGGTTGACAGCATGCAGCCAGGCTCCTGAGGGCTCAAGCCTTGCTCTTGCTCTGCTGATGTGCCACCTTGGCCCTAGCAGGGAGGAAAACAGACCTGGGACCCCATCAGCAGGCTCTGGAGAGCTTTGTCTTTCCCACCACACTCTGGCTTTGTGCCTGCCTTGCTTTTTGGTGTTGGTGGGGCTGTGCTGTTGTCTGCCTGTTGTATCCATCTCCTCTTGGCTGCATTGTCTGTTCTCCACATCTGTTTTGTTATGTGTCCATGTCAGTGTTCAGCATGGATTCAATCTGTGTCCTTTCCTTGTCCCAGGTTCCTCAGGGCTTTTGGCTTGAGTCACAGGAAGGGGTCTGTGGGCAGTGCTGGGTCTCTCCCCAGCAGCACAGCCAGTCCTGCCTTTTAGCTGCCTGTCTGGGACCTCTGGATGCTGGAATTGATCTAGATGGTGAATTTGATTTGGGTTTGGCCTTCAGCAAGTGGGCTGGAAACCAAGTGGAACAGTGGGATGCAGCCTTTTCTCTTTGCTGTCACCCTCAGGGTTGGCTGCTCACCTCCTCACTGCTGGACATCTTGCAGGGAAGGTGCCACCAGCTCAGCTGACTTGAGGGGACTGCTGCCTCTCAGCCTGCAACCTATGCTGGGGGGCATTACCCATCCCCAGGGAGCCTCAAGGCTCTGCTTTTGCAGCCTGAGGAACTGGGCTGAAGCAAGGACACTGGGTCTCTTCATCCTACCCCACAGCAGCTCCCTGACCTTTCCAGCACCAGCTTGCAAGAGGAGAGGAAAGGAGCTGAGCTGCTGGGAGAGGAGACAGGCTATGGGCAAGCCCAATGCAGGTGTCCTCTCCAGCCAGGTCCTCTTGGGTATTGCCACAGAGGGTCCTAGGCTGAGCTGGTCAGGGAACAATGTGATTCTGAGGATGTAAGGCCTTGGTGAAGGGTGATCCCTGGGTGATCTCTCATCCCTGTGTGAGTTTTTTGGCTACTGAGGGTTCAGCAGCCAGTGCTATTTACTACATGACGATGTAGTGAGTGGCCTGGAGGCACCAAGACCCATACTGAGGAAGGCTTTCTGCTGCCTCCTGCCTTCTGCCATGGGGCTGGTCATTCAGATCTGACTTGGCAGGCAGGCTCATGGCACCACTGCTGCCTAGGAAAAGAAGTGCCAGCTCCCATCCTGGCAACAGGGAGTCTCAGTCTGTGTTGTCCTCCCTCAGGACATGACGCTTGTTCTTGGTGCTGGCTGTTGTGAGCTGCTGGGGGAGACCCAGACATCAGGATTTGGTGCAGGAAGCCACAGGGTTGATCCCACTTCTGGCCAGCCTCTTGGGGCAGAATGCAGCTGGGATGAGATGGGATGAAGGAGATGAGGCAGGAGTCCTGTTCATGGTGTGCAGAGAGAAGATCTCATGCCTGCTTCCCATCCCTAACCTCTGCCAAGCATGGGGAAGGTGCTGAGCCGGGCATGTGATGAGGGTGGCATGGAGGGGGCTGGGCTGGTGCCAAGGCCAGAAGCTCTGTGCATTTGCCATGGCTTGGGGAGAGGCAGATGTGGGCCTGAGGCTGGGGATGCTGGCATGCATTGCTCTGCACCGTGCCCTGGGGAAGGGGAAGCTGGGGAAACGATGGACTCAGACCTGCTGCCTTTCTCTCCTGTCCTTTTCTGCAGACCTGGGTGTGCCCAGCCCCTGCCTGAGTGTGGAGTGCACCTTTGGGGCCACCTGTGTGGTGAAGAACCAGGAGGCTGTGTGTGAGTGCCAGCAGGTGTGCCAGGGCCGCTACGACCCCGTCTGCGGCACCGACAACCGCACCTACGGCAACCCCTGTGAGCTGGACTCCATGGCCTGTGTCCTCAAGAGAGAGATCAAAGTCAAGCACAAAGGGCCCTGTGGTAAGAGCCCATCTCAAGGGGTTCCTCCTTCTCATGCTGGTGGCCAGAGCCTGGGTTTGCTTGCTGGGAGGGTGAATGTCTTCAGTTCTGGGTATCTCAGAACAAGAGAGACATGGAGTTCCTGTAGAGAGTCCAATCTCCCTGCTGAGGAAAGGCTGGGGGAGCTGGGCTTGGTTAGCCTGGAGAAGAAGAGGCTGAGAGGACACCTTCTCCAGGGATAGAAGGACCTCAAGGGAGGGTGTCAAGAGGATGGAGCCAGGCTCTTCTTGATGGTGCCAGGCAATAGGGCGTCAGTCAATGGGCACAAACTGGAACACGAGGAAGAACTTCCCTGTGAGGGTGTTGGAGCCCTGGCCCAGGCTGCCCAGAGAGGTTGTGGAGTCTCCTCCTGGGGAGAGATTCCAAAGGCACCTGGAGGTGATCCTGGGCAAGCTGCTGGATCAGGGGAGTTGGACTGGATGATGCCCAGAGGTCCCTTCCAGCACCTACCATGCTGGGATTCTGTTTCCTCCCCCAGGTCACAGTGGGGTTCTCTTTCTGCTCTGCCACTTCATTAAGCAGCTCTGTCTGCCTGAGCTGTTATCTTACCCTGCTGCTTTTGTTCTTCCTCTCACACAGATCGTTGTGGCAAGTGCCAGTTTGGGGCCATCTGTGAGGCAGAGACAGGGAGGTGTGTGTGCCCCACAGAGTGTGTCCCCTCCTCCCAGCCCGTGTGTGGCACAGATGGCAACACCTACGGCAGCGAGTGCGAGCTCCACGTCCGGGCGTGCACGCAGCAGACCAACATTTTGGTGGCTGCCCAAGGAGACTGCAGTGAGTCTGGCAAAGTTCTCTTCTTCCTTTTCTCTCTCTCCCATCTTGGAGGCATTATGGAGAGTGGCTGCTCAGCCCTGCTGACCCTGCTGAACTGACCTTGCCCATCCAAGGTGCATTGGGAGCATTCACAGCCTGTGGGTTTGCCAGCCCTGGGAGGCAGCTGAGAAACCCTGGGGTTGGGATGTCTGGAGGGTCTCCCTAGATCTTCTCCTGGTTGTTTTCAGGACTTCCCAGGAGGATATCAATTCCAGACAGGCACTGCTTTGGCACTCCCTGTAATTGCACTCAGCTCTCTGCTCTGTCCTGCTTCCTATTCAGCTCCAACAGCATACAGTCTGGTGACATTTCATCATGGTTACTCCTAGCCCTGACATCAGTCTGCTCCTGGGCTGCAGTTCCTGGCTGTTTTATCCCAAGACCTTGCCTGAGTGTTTTCACCCTGTCTGGTGTTGCTCTTCCCTTTTGGCTTCACAAGAACTGGGCATCTTGAGTCTGAGAAGCAGCTTCCCCTTTGTAGCCCCAGCTGTGCCTCATAGGTGGTATCTGCTCTCTTTGTTGCTCATCTAAGCTGAGCAAAGAAATTGGACTAATGTCCATTGAGCCAGGCAAACAAATTGGGCTAAAAGCATGTTAATAGCTACCACCAGAACTGAAAGCATCAAAGGTCTATTTGATCATGCAGTTCATCTCAGCAGCTTTCCCTTCCCTCTGTCCCCTGGGGTTAATTCCTCTTTACTCATGTGTTTCTTCCCCACTCCCCAGCCCAGGCAACTGTCTGTACTAATTTCTTAATGAATTAAAAGCCCTGCCCAGGTTCTTCATTAGAACAAATGTTACTTTCAGCCTCATAAAACCTTTCCAGCTGGGTCTGGTGTCCCAGGGCTGACCTGTGCATGGAGATCCTCCCTAAATCTGGGAGAGAAGAATGGGCTGAGAGTGACAGATGACTCTCAGTGCTCTGGGGGCACTGTGAGCAGGAGAAGGTTGAGGTTAGAATACACCATGAGAGCAAATGGGAATGTCTTACTGGTGTTGGACACAGCACCTGTGGGTGCTGCTGGGAATCAGAACTGCCCAGGACTGACCCTTACCCATTACAGAGCCTTTGCAGGGGTTTAATACTCAAGAACAAAGCACTCTGGGGAAGGGGAGGACTTCTCCCCCTGGGGCATTGCTGTTGGTGGTTCCCAGCTCTTTGAGGCTGGGCAGTTGGCTCCAAAAGGTGCTTGGGCTGTCTGACTGTGGTTCCTCTCCCCTGTCCCTGCAGAGTCCTGTGGCAGCACAGTCTGCACCTTCGGTAGCCGGTGCCTGGGGGGGCAGTGCGTGTGCCCCCGCTGCGAGAGGCAGCCCTTCGCCCCCGTCTGTGGCAGTGATGGCCTCACCTACCACAACCAGTGTGAGCTGCAGGTGGCCTCCTGCCAGCAGAAGAAGACCATTGAGGTTGCCAGGATGGGGCCCTGTGAGGATGGTAGGTTGCTGCTGTTCCCTGCTGGGTGACAAAGGTTGGAGGGGAAGGGAAAGAGTGAGGAAGAGCTGAGGCTGTACACACTAGGCTTTGTCCAAGCTGGAAAGCTGACTGGTGGATAACATCCTGGAGGTGTTGGTTGGCAGTGGCTGAAGATGAGCCAGCAGAGTGCCCAAATGGCCAAGATGGCCTGGTGCTAGATCAGCCACAGTGTGGCAGCAGGACTAGGGCAGGGATTTTCCTCCTGGACTGGGCACAGGGGAGGAGGCTGCACCTTGAATGCTGGGGTCAGTTTTGGGCTCCTCACTGCCAGAAGGACACTGAGGTGCTGGAGTGTGTCCAGGGAAGAACAGTGAAGCTGGTGAAGGGTCTAGAGCACAAGTGTTGTGAGGAGCAGCTGAGGGAACTGGGCTTGGTTAGCCTGGAGAAGAGGAGGCTCAGGGGAGACCTTCTCACTCTCTGCAGCTCCCTGAAAGGAGGCTGGAGCCAGATGGGGGTTGGTCTCTTAACAAGCAATAGGACAAGAGTAAATGGCCTCAGGTAGTGCCAGGGGAGGTTTAGGTTGGATATGAGGAACAATCTCTTCCCTGAAAGCATGGTGAAGCACTGGCCCAGGCTGCCAAGGGCAGTGGTGGAGTCACCATCCCTGGAGGGGTTCAAAATCTGTGTAGATAGGTGGTTAGGGACATGGTTTAGTGGCATGGGGGTGTTGAGTCAAAAGTTGGACTTGTTGATCCTAAAGGTCTCTTCCAGCCTTAATGATTCTATGCTCTGCTGTGCCCAAGGTGAGCCCCACTGTGTGGAGCTCAGCACAGTGCCCTGTGACACCTCCAGCATCTCCAGCACAGCAGGTCCTGTGACAGTGATGTTCTTCTGCCTGAGTGGCTGCTGTCAGCCAGCATCCCACCTGCCACCTCCCTTTGCCCTTTGTCTGTCTCCAGCAGTTACCAGAGGTGATGCCACCTAATAGGAGTTTATCAGTGCTTTCCTTTCACACCTCAGTGAGCCTTGGTGGGGGCAAACAGAGGTGTTCTGGGGGCAGGGAGAGTGCCTGCTGCTTTGCTTCCCTCTAGCCTGGCCTGTGGCCACTCTTGACTCAATATTGAGTCCCAGGGAAGGTCACAGGGTATGCTGGGCCAGGCTAAGGATGGAGAACTTGCTGAGTTTTCCCCCTGTAGGGAGAAGCTCACTGGGTTAACAGTGGCTGAATCTAAGCCCAGGAGTTGTGTAAACCTCCCTGCTCTGATGTGCTGACCTGGTGAGCTGAGATCCTCTGGCTCATTGCATATATTAGTTTAGTTGGAAAGAACTTCAGTGCTCTTATGGGAGAGAGGAAGACATAACAGAGTGTTTGATCACAGTGCTCCCTGGGGAATTTCAGGTTGATTCCCCTCTGGGAAAAGATCTTAAATAATTCTCTGTGTAATGCCAAATCCCAGCCTTTGATCACTCAATAAAAGGACCAGGTTTCCCTTCCCCCTGCTTCCCCTTTAAGAAGCCTTTGAAATCAGCAACATCTCTCTCTTGCTGTTCGAGCTCTGAGCACCTTATAGAGAGGCAGCCAGGCTAGGGGCAGAGTTTATGTATTGTGAAGAGGATCTGCTGAACTGAACTTTAGGCTAGCCCAAAGCCCATCCCTTCCTCAGCTCTGCTTTCCATGTTTGCAGAAGCAGCAGCAGCCATCTCCTGGGTGCACTGTGTTTGGGAGAGCAGGAGAAGGGGAAGGAGTCAGTTCAAAGCATGACTGAGTCAAGTGGCAGCCTTTCCTCCTGTGCATGGCTACGAGCTGTCTGATCTCCAGGTAGCCTGCAGAGTGCTGGTAGCCACCAGATCCTTGCTTTTGCTCCTGCAATGATGCTGTGGAGAGGAAGACCTCAGTCCACCTGCTAATAGCATCCCTTTGCAGTTTGTATTGTGGAGGCTCAGCACAACCTCATGCAGAGGCTTTTTCCAAGGAGAGAGGGATCTTCTCTGAGATTCAGCCTTAACCTTCCTAATATATATGAGCCTAGGATTCTGGGATTGCCTGTGTTGAAGAGGTTAAATGGCTGTGATTTGGATGTCCAGCGGTGGGCTGCTTCCCCTGCCCAGGACACAGCTTCAGGTCAGGGAGGAGAAGGTGGTTTTGGCCTCATCCCCTCCACCCTTCCCCAACCTCTGCCCTGCTGGGTGTGACCCTTTTCTCCCCATGGTCCTCCCTCACTCCAGAGAGTGGCTCAGGGGGCTCAGCTTCAGTTCAGGGAGGAGAAGAGGGTTTTAACCTCATCCCTTCTACCTTGCCCAAACCTCTGCCCTGCTTGGGTGTGAACCTTTTCTCCCCATGGTCCTCCTTCACTGCAGAGTGTGGCTCAGGGGGCTCAGCTTCAGTTCAGGGAGGAGAAGAGGGTTTTAACCTCATCCCTTCTACCTTGCCCAAACCTCTGCCCTGCTTGGGTGTGAACCTTTTCTCCCCATGGTCCTCCTTCACTGCAGAGTGTGGCTCAGGGGGCTCGGGCTCCGGGGACGGCAGCGAGTGCGAGCAGGAGCGGTGCCGGCAGTTCGGGGGCTGGTGGGACGAGGACGCAGAGGACGATCGTTGTGTCTGTGACTTCACCTGCCTGGCAGTGCCCCGCAGCCTGGTAAGCATGCTGAGAAATGCTAGGCTGCCTGCTCCAGTCCTTGCTTCCCCTTCTCTCTTTTCTCTCCCCGTGGTGGCTTTCCTGCATGTTTCCTGGGCAGGAAAAGGTATCCCATGGATAGGGGAAGCAGCCTTCCTGTGCCAGGAACTGCCCTGAGCAGTTGCCTTCCCTGTCCTGGCAGGTGTGTGGCTCTGATGGTGTCACCTACACCAACGAGTGTGAGCTGAAGAAGACACGGTGTGAAAAACGCCAGGATCTCTCTGTCACTAGCCAAGGAGCCTGCCGTGGTGAGTGCCACCCCCTGGGCTGACATGAGCTGTGTCTGCTGGTCCCCAGCCTCATCCCCTTTCCCTGGGGCTAAGCAAGGAAGTGCTCCCTGAGGACACTGGTATGCTGATCCCTGCTGCATCAGTCCTGTTTCATGCCCTCTGCTTTCCCTGGCCAAGGGTAGGACCTCACCTCCTCACCTGATCCTGGCATCTCTGCAAGGACCACACCTGGTTTTGCAGGAATGCTGCTAACTGCTGCATCCATCCATTGACAAGACTGCCCTGCAGCAGCCTGGGTGCCAGAGATAACCAGGACTTCTCTGCCTTCTTCTGCAGCCCTTGCCACAACCCCACCACCTCTTCTGGTTGTGCACTGCAGCCAGACCATCTATGGATGCTGCCCAGACAACATGACCCTGGCTCTTGGAGTGGGTGCAGCTGGATGTCCAAGTGAGTGAATATTGGGGTCCCACCTGGCTGGGGCATAAAGGGCCTTCAAGGGTGGCTGGAATGCAGAAGAGATCAGGTGGAGGGGGGTGGGACTTGGGGTCCCATCTCAGGGGAAACAAAGGAAGGCAAACCCTCCCCATTCCTTAGCTAACTAGTGACCTCTAAAAGCCTTTGTTTATCCCCAGCTCCAGGCTCACTGCATGCACCCATGGAGAGGTGCACACACACTTCATCTCCTCTACCTACTAGTCATCACTAGCCCATCACTCTTGTCCTTTCCAAAAGCCCTGAGGCAACTTCCAGGTCTAAATCCCTCTGAAAAGGAGGAAGGCAAGATGGTGGCTCAGAACTTCTCTGCTGCAGAGTCCATGCTGGATGCCCCAGAAGGTGTCCCTAGGGCATGTCCCTAGGTGTTCCATGTGCCTTCAACCCATTGCTGGTGTGACTGGCAGCAAGATTGAGCTGCAGGCTGAGGTGGAACTGAGCTGTCAAGCTCACCTAGGGCCAGGTGAGGACAGGACAGCAGCAGGACCTGCAGGAAGCTGAGCTGGCAAATGATTCATTAATATTTATTCAACAATGATGGGAGCCAGCACTTGAGCAGAAGGCACAGTTTGAAAGGCATTAGCAAACTCTGAACAGCTGAGGCTGTGACTGCCTGTTAGGGAAACACATTCCTCCATGGAGAGATGATTCCCACTGTGCTGAGGCCTGGCTGGTGCCTGCTTGCTGAGGATGCAGTGCTGCTGTTCCCTGTGCCATGTGATTGAAGAAGCAGCAGCATCCAGAGGATGTCCAGAGGTCTCTCCTGGCAGGGGGTGCATGGGAGTGGGCTGCAGGTGAGGTGGGTGCTGGAAGAGCAGATCCATGCTGACCAAGAAGGACCAGCAGACCTGTGAAGAGCTGGTCAGGGTGTTGCTAGGGAGGGAGGACACAAGCATTGCTCTGCCAGTGGCAGTTGGTAGTGATGTTCCTCTGTGTCTCTGATGAAATTCCTGTCCCTTGCCCTCCAGTCCATGGACACAGCTTCCCAATTGACTGGGATTCAGCATCCCACCAGTTTCTGCAGGACCTGTGTTCCCTGTGGGCATACATCAGGCATACATCAGGAGGCAATGACCTCTTAACTAGCAGCTTGAAGCCCCTAGGGCAGATTTATCCATTGCTGCCTGTTCTGGACATGCCATTTCCCTGCCTCTGGCAGTCTGGAGATGTTCTCCTGCACCCTACTTGCTGCTCCCCAGGTCTCCCTTTCTCTCCCTCTCTGCCCCATGTTCCCTTTCTGCTGCTCCCTGTAGATAAAGGGAGCGTCTCTCTGTCTGTCTTTGGATCATTTCCCTCCATCAAGTTCCTAATTAATGAATTAATAATAAACTCCTAATAGCTTCCTTCCCCTCTGATGTTAATAAGAGAGGAGGTTTTGATGACAGCAAAGCCAGCAGGTTAATCCCTAAAGGTTTAGTTCCCCCTTGCAGCTGGAGCAGAGAAGTGTTGAGAGCAGCTGGTGAAACCTTCTCCTGCCCAGCATGAGGCCACGTTCCTGCCCTGCCTGAGCAGCTTGGTGGCTCAGCAGTTGCTTCCTCCACCCTGATGCAGCCCCCAGCATCCCCTCTCCCCACCTTGACCAGGACAAAGAGTTGGGCCAGGGGAGGTTTAACTGGACATTAGAAACAATTTCTTCCCCAAAAGGGTTGTGAAGCCCTGGCCCAGGCTGCCCAGGGCAGTGGTGGAGTCAGCATCCCTGGAGGGGTCTCAAAGCCCTGGAGATGTGGTGCTGAGGGCCATGGGTTAGTGGTGACCTGGCAGTGTTGGGTTCATGATTGGACTTGATGATCTTAAAGGTCTCTTCCAACCAAAGTTCCAGGAGTCCACGACACAACCTCTCATTCTTTCTCCTGCTTGCAGGCACCTGCCAGTGCAACCCCTATGGCTCCTATGGAGGAGCCTGTGACCCTGCCACAGGCCAATGCTCCTGCAAGCCAGGCGTGGGGGGGTTGAAGTGTGACCGCTGTGAGCCTGGCTTCTGGAACTTCCGCGGCATCGTCACCGACAGCAAGAGTGGCTGCACGCGTGAGTGTCCCCTCTGTCCCCTGCTGCCATGGCTCCTGGCCTGCTCCCTGAGGCTAGCCACATGCCAGGGTGCTAATAAAGAGCTAGATAAATAATGAGCTAGAGCACAAATCAGCTGAGGGACATGGGGTTGGTTAGCCTGGAGAAGAGGAGGCTCAGGGGAGACCTTCTCACTCTCTGCAGCTCCCTGAGAGGAGGCTGGAGCCAGGTGGGATTTGAGCTCTTCTCCCAAGGAACAAGTGATAGGACAAGAGGAAACAGCCTCAAGTTGTGCCAGGGGAGGTTTAGGTTGGACATGAGGAGCAATTTCTTCCCTGCAAAGGTTGTCATGTCCTGGCCCAGGCTGCCCAGGGCAGTGCTGGAGTCACCATCCCTGGTGTGGTTTAGTAGACTTGGAGATGTGGTCCTGAGGGACATGGTTTAGCAGTCATCTAGCAGTGTTGGTGAATGACTTGATGATCTAGAAGATCTCTGCCAACCAAAATGATTCTAACTTTGGTGCTACTGTAAGTCATCTCCAGCAGCTGTTCTTGCAGAGCTTGGTGTTTGCTCCGTTGCTAGACAGACAGGGTAGCCTGAAGCATTGCATAGGTGCTGTTGCTCCTCTGTGGTGCAGCTGGGCTAGGAGATGCTGTCTCTTTCCATGGGCCTGCTCCCTGGCCAGATGTTCTGTAGGGCTGCTTGAGCCCAATGTGAATGAGCCCTGGTGTCCCTGCATGTGTCTGTGGAGCAGGTGTGGGATCTGAAGCCATAGGACAGTGGGTGGAGGCAGGTTCCTGCAGCTGGTGTGTGGGGTCAGTAAGTAGTGAGCAGCAGCCAGCACTGTGTTCCTCTCCTGGACCATTCTCCTTCCTCTTCTCTTGGGTTGCTGAAGGACCAGAGAGGGTCTGCTCTTGGCTCCACAAATTCACCAGCCAAACAGTGTCCTTTTTTTCCCCTCTTGCCCAGCCTGTAACTGTGACCCAGTGGGTTCAGTGCGTGATGACTGCGAGCAGATGACTGGACTGTGCTCCTGCAAGACTGGGATCACTGGCATGAAATGCAACCAGTGTCCCAACGGCAGCAAGCTGGGCATGACTGGCTGTGAGAAAGGTGAGGGAGCCAGGTACCAGTGGGGCACCAAGAAATGGGTGCTGGCAACACAGAGACCTGGGAAGGAAAAGCATCCCTCCCACCCTGGGTGCTTATGCTTAGGGGGAAAGAGACACTGGCCTCCCTTCTGGAGTGGGTTCCTCACAGCACAGTAGCAGGGACTCTGCTGGAAGTCTTTGTCCACTGGTCTCAACTGCTCTGCTGAGTCCCTGGGAGAGCTAAGACCCACTGGGAGGAGAGGGAGGGTTTGATTCAGCATAACCTCTTTCTGCATGGTTGGTAGCTGCTTTGTTGGTCATTTCTTTCCCCTTCTCTCCCTATCCCAGACCCATCAGCCCCAAAATCCTGTGAGGAAATGAGCTGTGAGTTTGGGGCTTCGTGCGTGGAGGTCAACGGCTTTGCCCACTGCGAGTGTCCATCCCCACTCTGCTCAGAAGCCAACATGACCAAGGTTTGCAGGAGAAGGCATCCACAGGGGCTTGGGCAGGGAGGTGTGGCTGGCTCAGAGGCCAACATGACCAAGGTTTGCAGGAGAAGGCAGCCACGGGGGCTTGGGCAGGGAGGTGTGGCTGGCTCAGCTGCTGGGGCTGGTGTAGGCAGTGGCAGGAGTCTGATCTCTCTTCACCCCGCCCCCCAGCAAGCTTGGTCACTGTCCCTGGTGCGTGGGGGAGGGTGATGAGTGAGTCCTAGATGTCTCCTAGGAGAGCTGGATGCTCTGTGCCCCATCTGGCTCCTCTGAGCTGCTCTGCTTCTAGGCTTCCACAGGGTCCCTCTGTGCAAAGCATCACCACTCCTCAGAGGGACTCCTGCAAAGCTTCTGCTTCCAGCATTTAGAGACCAGTTTTGCTTTGCCCAAGGCTTGGAAGGAGGACAGAGGTGCAGCTTAGCTTTTCCCTCTGCCTCCCAGGTGTGTGGCTCTGATGGTGTCACTTATGGGGACCAGTGCCAGCTGAAGACCATTGCCTGCCGTCAGGGTCAGGTCATCACCGTGAAGCATGTGGGGCAGTGTCAGGGTGAGTGTCTTCTGCTCTCAGTGCTGGGGCAGTGCCAGCTCTCTGACCTGGCTCTGGCTGCCTCCCTTGCTGTGCTGTGACTTTTCATCACCTAGCAGATGCCTGAGGCCCAGGGCAGGTGCCTGAGGGTTTGCAACATGCTTCCCAATGTCACAGCCAACCTTTCCCAGCCCTGCCCCTCCTCACCTACCCTGTCTTGCTGCTCCTTTCAGAGTCCATCACTCACACGAGCCACACCTCACCACCCACGCCACTGCCCACGCTGCCCTTGGACAAGTTAATCCTCCCTCCACCACTGCAGCTCACCACCCAGGCTCCAGAACCCACTGAGGTGGCTACCACCTCCCTGCTGTTGGAAGCCAGGCCAACAGAAAGAGGACACCCTACAACGAGGCGCACTGTGACCACCAGACCAGCCACTACACCCTGGGTGACCCATGGGGTGCACAAGGCCACAGTCCACCCTCTCTCCACTGCACCAGTGGTCCTGGCCACCACCCAGCCTACCTATGCTGAATCAGGCAGTGCAGAAGGTAGTGGAGACCAAGAGATGGGCATCAGTGGAGACCAGGAATCTAGTGGGGCAGGATCTGCCGGTGAGTGGGAGCCTCTTGGGCTTGGCAGGTTGGTTGTGGGCTAAACCTCATGAAACCATGCTGTTATCTCAGCCTCATTGTCTTATCTCCTGCTGGTGAATGCTCCTCTTAATGCCCTGCAGGGGAAGAGGAGGTGGAGGAAAGCCAGGTCACTTCCACCCCGGCTATTGAGAGGGCAACATGTTACAACACCCCCCTGGGATGCTGCTCTGATGGCAAGACTGCAGCTGCTGATGCAGAAGGCAGCAACTGTCCGGGTGAGTTTGTCCTCAGGGCTGGGCTCTGGGCTCCTTTTTGGTGGTCAGGAGTCAGACTGAACTCTTGCAGGGTGCAGGAAGAGGGAGAGATGCCACTCAGAGCTGCCTGGCAGAGAAAGCAGAGAGCATGGTGCTGTGCTTACCCAGCATGGTTCTTGTGTCCAGTCTAGGGGTTAACATGTTCCTGAGGAGATGTTCATGGGGACCTGCTGAGCCATGGTGGCTGGCAGAGGTTGTGCCCACCTGCTACAGCCCCCCAGTAGCCAGCCCTAGTGCTTGGGTGGGTGCTGCTCTTGGGCAAGGGATCCAGGACACTCTGCAGCTTCCTTAGGTCACCACTTTCTTCCCTGACTACTACAGCCTGAAAACTTTGCCCCATGTTTTGCCCAGGCTCCTGCAGAGCTCATGACTGGCACTGGGGTGGATGAGGGATTTTCCTGGATTCCCATTTTATCTGTGTCAATGGCTGTCAAGGGAGCTGGGCTGACCAGGATCAGTTTGCTGCCATGGCAGATGGAGAGAGCAGCTCCCCAGTATCCCTGCTGGGCTTCCTGGGGGGGTGGTCTGAGTTTCTTTCTTGACCCAGGCTGTGGTTCCTAAGGGTGTGCACTGCTCTTGTGGCTGAGGTGGGATCTGCCTTGCCTTTCACACTGTCCATGCTGAGGAAATACAGAGCTACCTGTTCTCAGTCAGAGTACTAGTTGCCCTGTACAGACATCCCTGTGACCCTAAAAATGGATGCTCTGGGGCTGTATCCCAGATGTTTCCTCATTGATTACTAAAGTTCTTCTTAAATGTCCATATTCCTTGGGGTTTCCATCAGGACACCCCCTTTTCCTCTGGACACCATTGTTCCCCTTTTAACCCACAAAAGGACAAGTGCTGGGAACCTCCTATGTAGTTCCCCACAGCAGGGATCTTTCTAGAGCTGCCTCTGCACACTCCTGGAAGGAAACTACCCCTCAGGTTCCTTTTGCAGTCTAGGTCTGACTTTGCAAGGGTTGCCCACAGCCCACAGCTGGCAGGGTCTCTACTTCCCTCTCCTAGTACAGGTCTTCTCCTTGCCTAGGGGTTCCACTTTTCACCTTCCTCTGCCCCCTGTGTGCATGCCTGTGCCTGATCCTGCCGTGTTGACTATGTGCTGCTCTGGCTAATGTCTTTCTCTTGTTACTCAGCCGGTGCAGGGGGCTGCTGCTACCCGGGCCGGAGCTCAGAGGAAACCGTATGGTAAAAGCTGCCATCTCCAGCCTGGTCTTTACCATCTGCTCCAGCACCCTCTTGATACTAATCCTCCATGGTGCTCTCCCAGACCCATCCAGACTAACCCCAACACTGGCACTACCCACACACACTGCCATCCCCCCTCTCCCCCCAGGGTCTCGAATGCTCCTTGCGGCTCTCAGCCAAACACCTCCACCCTCCCCAGCAGCCAACTAAAGACCTTTGTCTTCTTTGCCCTCCCTCCCATAGCTACCAAAGTCTTCCAAGGAGTCCTCATCTTGGAGGAGGTGGAAGGCCAGGAGTTGTTCTACACACCTGAGATGGCTGACCCCAAGTCAGAGCTCTTTGGGGAGACGGCCAGGAGCATTGAGAGCGCGGTGAGTTCTTTTGCCCTTGCTCTAGGGTCTAGCTAGGGCTTTCCTGGCTTCAGCAAAGAAAAGAGGACCCTGCCCACCTCCATCAGCACTGTGGTGGGCAGAAAACTAGACCCTAAATGTTCCCTTCCAGAAACACAGTCCTCCTCTTCTCACCACTGCTGCAAATGCTCTGTTGTTCCCCACCATGGAGGAACCACTGTGGGTTTCCTCCTGCTTTGCCTTCTCACTTGTGGTGGCTTCTGGGGAGGCTGTGGCCTGTTACTGTTGTTTGTCAAGGGGGGAGGACAGAGACCTAGCTGCACAATGTGTTGAGTGCCTTGGAGGAACATTGCTCCATGGTGGGGCTGAGTTGGTTTTATTTGAGATGGGCTTAACTGAGGAAAGTTGGGCATGAACATGGCTTGTCAGCAGGGCCAGCACTTTTCTGGGGTGGACTCTTAAGAGTGTTAGGAGATGATGGTGTTGAGTTCTGAGAGGTACCCTCTGTGAGTTTGTCCAAGCTCTTTTTAATCTACTTGTGCTGTCAGCCTCTCCCATGTGCTGTATCAGTGTGTATGTGCTGGCTGAAAAATGACCCTTTTTCAGCTTGATCTTGGTGGTGGGGCTATTTAGACAAGAAGTTCTGCCCTGGATTTCCCAAAGTGGCCTTATCTCCACAAAAAGCCCTTAGATAAAAGCCTGTCCAAAACTCCACTGCCCTTCCAGTTCAGCTACACCACTTAGGAAGCTTCTGTGTAAATCCAGTCTCCCACCTTTAAGGAGAGCCCTCCTTGGAGCAGGTGGGTTTTGCATGGCAACATCTACCTATGGGTATGCCAAGGAAGCACTGGATGAGGGTAGCAGCCTCAGAGTGTAGCCTGCAGCCTGACACAGCAGATCCAAAGCATCTTTACAAGGAGATTAGCATCTTTAGAGCTGGTTCCAAGCTGTACTTGGAAGTTGGCAAGCCCTGGGTACAGTCATGTAAGCAGATGTTGTGCCTGGCATATGGAGCATATGGTTCCTGCAGTTCAGCAGCACAATAGCAATGTTTCCCAACACAACACTGGATCCTCTATCTGAAGATGCAAACATGGACACAAAAGCTTCATTCAGTGGTTCATCCTTTCAGCCCTCATGAGAAGGCAGGGGATATTGCTGGTTTCTCTTTTCCCAGGCTAGGGGATGTGAAGGCATGGCATAGGCCCTCTTGTCCCAGAGGTCATCTGTGGCTGGGCTCAGAGCTTCTGTGATGAGAGTTTCTGAGACCCCTTGTCCTTCTGCAACCTACTTGCAAATGCCCATGGATGTGATGTGCTCCTTGACCCCTCTGAGATCCCTGTGCCCTGTTTTATGTGGGGAGACTATACCATGGGACCATTAGTCAGTTAATGACTTTCTTCTGCCTTTGCCTTTGGAGCTGAGGGAAGGAAGTGTTGGCCCCTAGCTGTGGTGCCCACTGGTTCAACATGAGGCTGGAGAGACAGCTAGCAGGGCTGTTAAAGCCCTGACTTTGATGATTGGACTTGATGATCTTGGAGGTCTCTTCTAATCTTAATACTTCTGTGATTCTGTGGCTTGCTCTAAGCCTTGGATTGTTGCTGTCTCCTTCATGTGACTTCAGACAAATCCTGCAGTGCCTGAGAGACAAGTTTTTAAAGGCAGTCAGGTACTTAGAGATGCAGAGTGATGCCTTCTGGGATCCCCCAAAGTGCCTAAGCAGGTTGACACAGCTTTTGGAGAGATCAGTAAGGCTTAGATACCACACAGTGGAAAATCCCAGCATGAACTGCAAGGTGCCTCTGGGCTGACTCTGGTTTACTGCTCTTCTTGATGGGGATAGCTCACTGTTTCTGGATCTTGTTCTTACCTTTGCAGGCCATAAAGGGTAGGGACCTCCTGAGATGCTCACACAGACAAGGGAGCGCTGCTCTCTGCATGGCTCAGTGGGATGGCTGGCAAAGGTTTGGATGCAAACCTCTGTGGGTTGGAACCAAGGAGACTCACTGAGACTTGAGATCTTTTACTGAAAGGAGCTATGTCCTAGGAGATCTCCTCATTAATCTGCTTGTCTTTCTTCCACCCTCTCTGTGCCACCAGCTGGATGAGCTTTTCCGCAGCTCTGACGTGAAGAAGGATTTCAAGAGCATCCGTGTCCGAGACCTGGGGCAGAGCAGTGCTGTCCGAGTCATTGTGGAGTCCCACTTTGACCCAGGTAAGAACCTTCCTGATGCTGACCCACTGGGGCATCACCATCTGCCTGCTGCCTCCAGCCTGAGAAACACACATGTGGCATGGAGCATGGAAGAACCTCATTAACCTTTGCCTTTCTCCTTTCTCCTCCTGGCTCTGTTCAGCCACGTCCTACACGGCAGCTGACATCCAAGGGGCTCTGCTGAAGCAGATCAAAGCTTCCAAGAAGAAGACTATCCTGGTGAAGAAGCCCCAGCAGGAGCATGTCAAATTCATGGACTTTGGTGAGCACTCTCTGGCCTGTGGTCAGTTGTCCTCTCTGGGTTTAGGCTTTTGAACTGGTTGGTTCTTTTGGTTTGCCAGAGCCTTTCCATCTGTAGCTCACACACCCTATTCAGGCAGCTGCCAGGCCATGCACCAGGCTGTAGAGCAGGAGCTCTGGGACCTGGAGAGCAGAACGGAGAGGGCTCTTGAACCTTGGGGTGCATGACAGCCTGGGAGAGCCAAGCCATCAGTCCAAGCCTCTCTGCAGCCATCTCACCCCAAAAACCTGAGCAGCTTTGCCCCCTTCCCTTAGAGAAGGCTGCAAAGCACCAACCTCCACCTGCATTCTGCTGTGTTTCAGACTGGATCCCCAGGCTCTTCACCACCACTGTGACCACAACCACGGCCACCACCATGGCCCCCGCCACCACCCGCAGGTACACCACAGCTGCCACTGCCACCACAGGCCACCTCCTACGCCAGGACATCCCAGGCCGAGGTGGCATCAAGCCTGCAGGAGCTATGAGCACCAGGAGACCTTCCTTCACCCTCCCTGCCACCACCCGGCGGAAGCCCACGCGCCAGCCCCCGGCCACAAAGAGACCCTTGAGACCCTGTGACTCCCACCCTTGCTTGCATGGTGGCACCTGTGAAGATGATGGGAAGGAGTTCACCTGCAGCTGCCCAGCTGGCAAAGGAGGAGCTGTCTGTGAAAAAAGTAGGTGCCTCTGACCCTAGTTTGGCCATGCTCCAACAAACTGCTGGAGAGATCATGAAGCAGAGAGTGTCCTGAGTTGGACCCACAAGGATCATTGAGTTCAACTCCTGCCTATGAACAGGACAACTCCAAAAATCAAACCATGTGTCCAAGAGTGTGGGTGTGGGGGTAGCTGCAAACCCAGCCCTGTGGTGGGGGTCAGTCTCTTCTCTTGGGTTACCAGTAAGAGGACAAGAGGAAATAGCCTCAAGCTGCACCAGTGGGAGGTTTAGGCTGGATGCCAGGAAAAACGTCTTCCCAGAAAGGGTTGTTAGGCACTGGCCCAGGCTGCCCAGGGCAGTGGTGGAGTCACCATCCCTGGAGGGCTTCAAAACACATCTAGATGGGGTGCTGAGGGACATGGTTTAGTGGCATGGGGGTGACAGGTTGCTGGTTGGACTTGATGATCTTAGAGGTCTCTTCCGACCTGAATGATTCTGTGATTCTTAGATCACAGGGTTGTGAGGTACTGCTTCCTCATCTCAGCTCATGGCAGAGCCCCTCACAGCACCTGCAGCTGCTAGGTAGTGTAACAGAGAGACAGGTACTAACTATCTTCTCCAACCCCAGGAGAAGTGTGGTGATAGTTCAGGTTCTTGTTTCCCAGTGCTCAGGGCTGCTTCTTTGTGCCATTTCCCAAGAGCTCTCTTTGAATAGGTAGGAAAATGTTCCCAGGCTCATGCCAGGCCTTTCTCTGCTCTCTATCCTTCTCTTCCCTCATTTACTTCATCCTTTCCTTCCTTCTCTACTCCCCTGCCCTGGCTTTTGCAGCTATCAGGTACTTCATCCCCAGCTTTGGTGGCAAGTCCTACCTGGCCTTCAAGATGATGAAGGCATACCACACGGTGCGCATCGCCATGGAGTTCCGGACCGTGGAGCTCAGTGGGCTGCTGCTCTACAACGGGCAGAACCGTGGCAAAGACTTCATTTCCCTGGCCCTGGTTGGTGGCTTCGTGGAGCTCAGGTGGGTACCAACCCCCTCAGCCCTTTGTGGTGCAGTGGGTTGGAGCTAGATGATCTGTAAAGGTCCCTTCCAACCCAAGAACGTTCTATGGTTCTAGGATTGTGTGACACAGAGCTCCCTCTCTTCTCCTCCAGGTTTAACACGGGCTCTGGCACAGGTGTCATCACCAGCAAGGTCCGTGTTGAGCCTGGCAGGTGGCACCAGTTGGTGGTAAACAGGAACCGGCGCAGCGGCATGCTGTCGGTCGACGGGGAAGCCCACGTCAGCGGGGAGAGCCCCGCGGGCACCGATGGGCTTAACCTGGACACAGACCTCTTCATTGGGGGAGCACCAGAGGACCAAATGGCTGTGTGAGTAAGGGAGCTGGAGCCTTGGCCTGAAGGTCGTAGTACTGCTGCTGCTCTGGGCAAATGCTGCATCCATGGTGGCTGTAGCGTGCTAGCAGGTTTCAAGTGATGGCTGCTGGGTTGGTGTGGAACCACCAGGGTGCCAGCAGGTGTGCCCAGGTGGCCAAGAAGGCCAAAGGCATCCTGGTGTGGATCAGAAATGGTAGGACCATCCAGAAGGACTGGAGAAGTGATTGTGCTCACTGTTCTTGGCAATGGTGAGGCCACACCTCAGATACTGGGTTCAGTTTTGGGTCCCTCACCACGAGACATTGAGGCCTGGGAGCGTGTCCAGAGAAGGGTAATGAGGCTGGTGAGGGTTCTGGAGAATAAGCCTTAGGAGGGAACTGGGATTGTTTAGACTGGAGGAGAGGAGGTTCAGGGGAGACCTTCCTGCTCTCTACAACTCCCCGAAAGGAGGCTGGAGTGAGGTTGGGGATTGGTCTCTTCTCCCAGGTAGCCAGCGAAAGGACAAGAGGAAATGGCCTCAAGTTGCACCAGGGGAGGTTTAGGTTGGATATCAGGAAGGATTTCTTCCCAGAAAGAGTTGTCAGGCACTGGCCCAGGCTGCCTAGGGCAGTGGTGGAGTCACCATCCCTGGAGGGGTTCAAAACACATCTAGCTGTGGTGCTTAGGGACATGGTTTAGTGGCACGGTGCTGATAGGCTGCTGGTTGGACTTGATGTTCTCAGAGATCTCTTCCAGCCTTAAGGATTCTGTGATCTCTGGCTCTGACGAGTCTCTTGGCACCCTGCTGAGGAGCACAGCCTGAGGCAGGTGCTTGGAAGACCTCTGTGTTGTTTTATCCTGGAGGATAAAACCCTCCCCACCTACTTTTGTCCTCTGTCTCCCCTCAGGGTGGCAGATCGGACAGCAGCTACCACCGGCCTGAAGGGCTGCATCCGCCTCCTGGATGTCAACAACCAGATGTACGACCTGAGGGAGAAGGGCAGCGATGTGCTGTATGGCAGTGGGGTGGGGGAGTGTGGCAACGACCCCTGTCACCCTAACCCCTGTCACCATGGGGGCATCTGCCACGTCAAGGAGGCAGAGATGTTCCACTGCGAGTGTCTCTACACCTACACCGGTATGGGGGAGAGGGCTGCAGGCAGAGCATTGCTGGGGTTCCTCATCCTGCCTGCCTGGCCCTGAGGGGTCCCAGAGCTTCTGGGGCTTGTGGGAGAGGAGCTTCAGTGGGGGAGGCATGTGGTGTGGAGTGTGGGCAGGGTGGGGGTTAGAGGGAGAAGCCTAGGGTGAAGGTGCATTCAGTGGAGTCAGTAAACAGAGCGAAGACCTATTTGTATGGACATAAAAAAAGGGCCAGGAGCTGCTTGTTCTCGTGGACAAGGAAGGTTCCTCTTGCAATTTAGGGGTGCAGCTTGGCAAGGGTATCATCTGCCATTTGTGATGGGGCTTCTTGGGTCCTGGGAACCCAAGCTGAGACAGGAAAATAAGAAAAACCCAAAAGCTGTCAAGGGCATCAGGAGACATGAGAGATATTTGGTTGGAGATGCTGACCTGACAGGTTGTCCTCTCTGCTGCAGGTCCAACGTGTGCAGATGAGAGGAATCCATGTGACCCTTCACCCTGCCACATCTCTGCCACCTGCCTGGTGCTGCCGGAGGGAGGTGCCTTGTGTGCCTGTCCCATGGGCCGGGAAGGAGACTTCTGCGAGCTAGGTGGGATGGGAGCTGGCAGAGGAGAGGGGCTGGGGAAGGGGGTTGGAACAGAAGGAGCTGATTTCTCCAGCCTGGGTGGCCAGGAGGCTTTGCCTGCTGTGGCTCTGGGGCACTGGCTGAAACTGCTCTGCCTCCTCTTCCTCACCCTTCCCTCGTTTGTGCCCAGTGACAGAGCAGGACCACACCATGCCCTTTCTCCCGGAGTTCAATGGCTTCTCCTACCTGGAGCTGAATGGGCTGCAGACCTTCGTTCCTGACCTGCAGTAAGTGCCAGGGAAGAGGAAGAGGGCCAGGGGAGTGCATCACTTGTGTGGCTGATGCAGGGGAGAGAGCTCATGCTCTGAGCTTCACCTGTCACATGCTGGCTCTCCCTAGAAGTCTTCTCTTCTGTCTGCTGGAGGGACTGGCATCAAGAGAATCCTTACAGCCAGGCTGAGCCAGCACCACATCCTGGGTGCTTGGCATTCCAACAGGCTGGGTAAATAGGCACTGTTTGGAGCAGCATCCTGGACATGACAGATGTTTCCTTACCTGTCAGGTTGCTTTACAAGGGGTGGCATCTCTCTGCCACACCTGCAGTCCTAGGCAGGCAGAAGTCTTCCAAGGGCTTGGCACACCAGGGGTGCAGAGGAAGAGAGCACGTGGGCAGCTGGATTGGAAGGTATCCATAATCCTTCTCTCCTCAGGGACAAAATGTCCATGGAAGTTGTGTTCCTGGCCAAGAACCCCAGTGGCATGATCTTCTACAATGGCCAGAAGACAGATGGCAAAGGGGACTTTGTGTCTCTGGCCTTACACGATGGCTACCTGGAGTACAGATACGACCTGGGCAAAGGGGCAGCTGTGCTCAGGTAGGATGGGCTGCGGGCTGGAGAGCTGCTCCTCAGGGTGGTAACAACATAGGCAGGAGGGACAGTGATGGCTTTTGGTGTCCAGCACTGGCTTTGAGTTCTCCTCCTCAGAAAACCAGGAGGAAGAGGGAAGGAGCAGGCTTCATACTGGCCTCAGCTGATTGCAGTGGTGGCTTTTGGTCTGCTGTTTGCCTGTGGGACAGGGCAGGGCTGGGTCTGCTCCCAGCTTGTGCCTCTTTCCCAGGCTAATGCCAGGCTGTTTGTGTGGCTGCCCAAGCTGGTCAAGCTGCAGTGGCCTTAGCAGCCCAAGCTGGTCAAGCTGCAGTGGCTTTAGCAGCCCAAGCTGGTCAGGAGAGGTTTACAGCACTGTGTTTGCAGGTGATGATGGTAGAGCTCTTAGCCATGTGTCTTCTTCTCCCTTCTCACCACCAGGAGCAAAGAGCCAGTTCCCCTCAACACCTGGATCAGTGTCCTGCTGGAGAGGAACGGGCGCAAAGGGGTCATGAGGGTCAACAACGGCGAGAGGGTGATGGGAGAGTCCCCGGTGAGTTGGGTGCCCAGGGAGAGCTCTCTGGGCCTCCAGCCTTGCTCCTCTCCTGTGTGAAATGAGCTTGAGAAGTTCCCAGGCTTGTGGGCTTTAATCCCTTTAGAGCATGGCTTTCAGGGTGGAAGAGAAGTGGGCAAGGCTCGGAGAGGAAAGGATGCTGCGGGGCAGAGCCTGCCTGCCTCTCTTTGCTGCCCTGCAGCCCAGCCCCTGATGCTGTAGGACAGCAACTGCACACCTCTTCCAGGTCCTTCTCCTTGGTCCCCACCCCACACTGCTGCAGCACCTTTGCCAGTGACACTCACACCCTGATTCTTGGCTTCAGGGGTAGATTTGACTGAGCTCCCCATACACACATGCACACCCTGCCCTTTCTTGCAGGTCCTCAGCCACCCCTGTTTTGGGGCAGGTACACAAGGCACTTTTGCAGCCCATGCTGCCACTGTCTTGGGTCCATGTGGGTTGCAACCTGTGCCCTTGATGATGCTCAAGAGTCCTCTATAGTGCTGGCTGTGCAGAGAGCTTGGCCAGGAGGAAGTCAGGGAGTGATCCTAGCCCTGTTGTGCTGTTGCTGCTGAATCCATCAGTGCCTTCTCTTCTCTGCTTCCAAGCTGGCAGCTCACCTCTCTGACTCCTCCCTGTGCCCTGTCCCCTCTGTCCTTCTGTCTCTACCCAAAGCACAGTTCCCAGGGCTACCACAGCAGGGCCAGTGGCTCCTTTTCCCCCACTTTTCCAGCAGGGAAAGCAGGAAAAGCCTCAATTGCTGCTGAACTCAACCTTAAGGTCTACCTAGAAGTGCAGCAATCAAGATTTAGGCTTGGACTAGATGACCTTTAAAGGTCCCTTCCAACCTAAGCCATTCTAGGATTGCACAGTGTTCCTGCAAGTGAAGAGATCTCCTCCTCCCCTCCCTCTCCTCTTCCCAAGCATCTCTCCAAGTGGAAGTTGCCCTGGCAGGATATCAGCAGCCCTTTCCTGTGCTTGCTGCAGCTCCCCTTCCCCAGCTAGCCCAAGCACTGGTTGCAGTGGTGGTCTTGCAGCCCTGCACATGACAATGTTACCCACTGACCTCCCTTTTCTTCTCTCTTTCTCTCTCCCTGTGATTTTTCCCTTGTTATTGTTCCCTCCCCTGCTGTCTGGATCCCAGAAATCCCGTAAGGTAAAGATAAGTATGACCTCCATCTCATCTGCCATTGGCACACAGCCTTCTGTTTTCCATTCAGATCTCAGTGTTTCACCTCCTTCCCCTTCCCATCTGACCCAAGCAGCTCTAGGATCTCTGTAGATTAGAGACCCTTCTTTCTTCTCCCATCATTAATTCCCAGCCAGTTGTTCTCTTTCTCTTTTGGAAGCATCTCAACCCATCCAGTCATGTTGTGTTAACTCCACCAAGCATTAGCTAGTGATTCACATAACTGCATCCCTGCCTGGCTGCTGGGCCTCTGGGTCCAGCCCAGGGGCTCAGGAGGGGACATCACTCCTGTTGTGTGCCCAGGGAACCCTGGCTAAAGACTCACCAGCAAGGAGGGAGGATTTCTCCTCCAAGCACACGACCACAGTAGATGCAGGAGAACTCCTCAAGCCACTTGCTGGAGGCTCACAGCCTCCTGTAGTCCCTGCAGAGCTGGGCCAAGTGTCCAGCTTTGCCATTTAAGGATAGGCTGACATCTTCATCTCACCTTCTTCCCTCTCCTCCCCAGGTGCCTCACACCTTCTTGAACCTGAAGGAGCCATTTTATGTGGGGGGAGCCCCTGATTTCAGCAAGCTAGCTCGAGCAGCTGCCATCTCCACAGGCTTTGATGGAGCTGTGCAGAGGGTAAGGATCTACCTGGGGCAGATGTCTGGCTGGAGATGTGCCACCTTTGCTAGTCCAGGCTGCCCAGAGAGGTTGTGGAGTCTCCTTCTGGGGAGAGATTCCAAGCCCAGCTGGAGGTGATCCTGGGCAAGCTGCTGTGGGTGCCCCTGCTGGAGCAGGGGGGTTGGACTGGATGATCTCCAGAGGTCCCTTCCAACCCCAACCATGCTGGGATCCTGTGGGGACAGTGGAAGGGTTTAAAACCCATGGAGGTGTGGTGCTGAGGGACATGGGTTAGAATTGGGTTAATAGCTGGAATCTGCTGATCTCCAAGATCTCTTCCAGCCAAATTGACTCTCTCATTCCTCTCTCTTGTACCTGCCAGATCTCCATCAAGGGGCTGCCTGTGCTGAAGGAGCAGAACATCCGCAGTGCCATTGAGATCTCCCCCTTCCGAGGCCACCCCTGTACCCAGAAACCCAACCCCTGCCAGAATGGAGGCACCTGCAGCCCCAGGCTAGAGAGCTATGAGTGTGCCTGCCAGAGAGGCTTCTCTGGGGCTCACTGTGAGAAAGGTGAGACTGCCAGGGCAAGGCTGGACATGGACCTTCACCCTCGAGCCAGCCACGGTGATGAAACTCCTTGGATGGTTAGCTGGTGGCAGCAGGAGTGCTGAGGCCAAGCCTGAGCTCTTGTCCTCCTTGGGGCTCTTGGGAGGCATCCAGGAGAAACAAGCTGTGGCATTTTGCAGGCAGCTGTGATGCTGGGGCCATGCCACCTCTCAGAACTGCAGGAGTTATGCTGCAGTGCTGCTCTCCAGCCCTGTCATCTCCTCCCCTCGGTGCTCTCTGATCCTCTCTTATGTTCCTGGGCTTGCTTGAAGCAGCCTGGGGCAAGCAAATATGGTTTGATGCTGAGAGGGCTAAGCCATTGCTGGCTCCAGACCAAGGGTTCTTCCCTGCTACCTCCCTGGGCCATCACCAAGGCCAGGTTCTTCCCCAGCTTCAGCCAGGACACAAGAAGGCTGCAGATTTCATGACAGTTGGCTGCAAAACAGGGAGCTGGTCCAAACTCCCAGGCTCTAAAGCCACAAGAAACTATCCCAGGGGCTTGCTTAGGGTGCCACAGTGCTGCCATGCCCCCAAGGAGTGGCAAGGTTGTGCATGTCTTCATCCTGGGAGGAATGCTCAGTGTAAAGGGGGATTCTCCTAGTCTTCAAGGATGGACAGGCCATGCTACTTTCCCTGACAGCTCTTCTTTTTCCTGCCTCCAGTGATCATTGAGAAGGCTGCTGGAGATGCAGAGGCCATTGCTTTTGATGGTAGGACCTACATGGAGTACCACAATGCTGTCACTAAGAGGTAACTTGGCTGCTGAGCTCCAGCAAGGTCAAAACAAGGAGGTAGGGCTTGTTGGCAGGAAGAAGAGCTAGGCTTGAAGAAGTCCAAGGGCAGTGCTTAAAGAGGGACAAGCCAAACTAAGGGCCATGAGCAGCCACTTCCAGCCCCTCCCTCCAAAGCTGCCTTGTTGGCAGAGGACTGTCCCCACCATGGCAGTGCCTGACCAACTGCATGCACTCAGGCTACCTTCTGGCTCAGCATAGGAGAGGGCTGAAGCTGGCTGAGCATACCCCATGAAGATGGTTGATGTGGCCTTGCCCTGCTCCTGGTGGGTGCCTTTCTTTGCCCACATGCTCAGGAGTGAGTTGGGGGCTGGGTGGGCTGTGCTGAGAGGAGAGCTAGCTCTGCCTGGGGTTTCATTCACTGCCAGCTCCCTTCTTTCCTTGGCTCTTTGTGCAGCAGGGGTTGGTTCTGGCAGCAGGGACAAGTTGTCACTGCTGAGGGTCCTGCCTCACCTTCTCCACCATCTGCTCAGCCCTCACCCTGTGGGCTAGGGGCATGTCTTTGCACCTTGTGGCTGTACTGGTCCCTGGGGGCTTCTCCCCTCAAGATGAGCAGAGCCCCACTACCCAGCTGCTGACTGAGGTCTTCTTCAGCTTCTGGGCTGGATTTTGCTCCTCCAGGAGACTCTTGGTGCCCTCAGTGCTAGCTCAATACCTTTCCTCAGCACTGTGCTCCTACAGCCCCTGTGCTTCATTCCCAGCTCCATGGACCTGGGACAGAGCACTGGATGAGGCTCTCTCCATCTGCCTCTTCCACCTCAGGTTCCCCCTGCCTGGGAATGGTGTCTGTGTTGAGCTGGTGTCTGTCTGTCTCTGTCTGTTTGTCTCTTCTCAATGTCCTTGTTTCTTTGTTTTCAAGCCACCAGACCAATGAGATCCCTGTGTAAGTAGAGTTCCCTCCCCACTGCCCAGCTCCTCCCTGCAGCCACCTGCCCTCCACCACACACCTCCCATTGCCACCCCAGTCACCAGCCCACCACAGGGGAGGGGAGGAGGAATAGGGGCACTTTCCATGGGGTCTGCCATGGGCAAATGTTCTCATTCCAGGGTGAGGAGGATCTTGGGGTGCATAAAGAAGAGTGTGAGCAGCAGGCTGAGGGAGGTTCTCCCTCTGCTCTGCCCTAGTCAGGCCACAGCTGGAGTCCTGGGGCCAGTTCTGGGCTCCCCACTTGAAGAGAAACAAGGAACTGCTGGAGAGAGTCCAGCAGAGGCTGGGAAGATGCTGAGGGCCCTGGAACAGCTCTGGCAGGAGGAAAGGCTGAGAGCCCTGGGGCTGCTTAGTCTGGAGAAGAGCAGCCCCAGAGGGGAGCTGCTCCATGCTGAGCAAGAGCTGAAGGCTGGGGGCAAGAGGCTGGGGCCAGACTCTGCTGAGTGGTGCCCAGGGCACCAACTGGAAGCCAGGAGGTTCCATTTAAGAAAGTTCCTGTGCTTTACCTCTTCCCTGAGTGGCAAAGACAGTGGCCATGGAAGGAAGGGATCCTAATCCTGCCCTGTTTTTTGCCAGCATGGGTCTGGCATTGCTGCTGTAGTGAGGAGGCCAGGCTGGGTGCTAGGAGAACCTTCTCCAGTCAAGAGGGTGCATGGTCTGGGCAGTGCAGTGCCACCAGGGGAGCAGAAGAAGGGCCTGAGCAGGTGGATGGGGGAGAAGGGTTTACCCTTAGAGCAGGCTTGATTTGCTGTTTGTCTGCCCTGCTGAGTGGCAGGAGTGGAAGAGAAGCACTGGTTGATGCAGGTGTATTCCCCACTGTGCTGGGGAGAGTTTGAGTGACACCTGCCTGTCACATCCCCATTTCACCTCATTTCCTCCAAGCTGGGCTCAGGTGGAGGCTCAGGAAGGCTGAGTTGCATGCATGCATGCATGCCAGCACCTGGGGAGCCTCAGAGCCCATCAGCTGCATGTTCACAGCAGTCTGGGGGTTGCTCTGGTGTTTTGGAAAGGGTTTTCTGAGGAGCCAAGCACCCTCCTAAGCTAGACAGTGCCCTGCAGCCATCAGAGGCATGTAGTTGCCTGCATGACAGCTCTGCCATGGCCAGCTGTCCCCTCTGCACAGACAGTGAGCCACATCCCTGCAGATGAGCTGCTACCTTTGTGCCCTCCTTCTGCCAGTGCTCTGCAAAGGGAAGGTCACCATTCCCAGCCTCCTCCCTAGGCCTGAGCCAGCCTATTTTGGCTGTGCATGTCCCATCCTGCAAGGGAGCTTAGCACTTTTCTCCCCAGATCCTCTGCTGGGATTTGGCCAGCAGCACTCCCTAGCCCATGCCAAGGCCTGCAGGACCCATTGGGCTGCCCATAAAAAGCAGTTTCTTCTGCCTGCAGGCAGTCCCTGGGGTGTGCCTTGGGCAGGACTAGAACTCCAACTGTTTCTCTGGGCTCTGCTGGCCATCACATGCCCTCCCATCTTTTGTTGGAACCTGCATTTTCCTCTGCACATCTCATTAGAGCTGGCTGTGATGAAGAGCTTGCAGCCCTCAACACTTGCAGGCAGTGCCAGGAGGGCAACTGTAGCCTTGGGTTTCCCCTTCCCCATGCACATCTCACTGTGCCCAAGTGCCCTGAGGCTGGGAGCATCCCAAAGAACCATCCTGAGCCCTGCCTGCAGGGTTGCTCAGGGAAGGATGCTCATGCAAGGGCCATAAATGAACCAAAAAACCCCATCATTGGACAACCCCATAGCAGTGTTGTCCCACTGTCCCATCCTGGGACACACCTCCCAGCAGGACAGCATGGAACACTGCTGGGCATGACCTTGTAGAGCATTGCAGAGCCCCTGCACTGCTGGACCAGGGCTGTATGCACTTGTTGGCATTGTTATGCTCCCCTTGGCTAAGCAACAACTTGCAGACTTAGCTCCCTGGCTTGAGGGTGCTCAGCCCCAGGGAGACAGTGGTTGAGGCTTTCTGCTGGAGCTGGGCACTTTTCTCAGCTTGAGTGTTGTGGAGGGTGGAGAGCTGGTGCTGCTGAGCAGGGCTGTTCCCTCTCTGTGAGCAGGGGGTGGGGAGGGAAGGGTCTCCTCTGCTGGCCTGCCCTTATAGCATGCTCCCCTTTCTTCCTGCATCTAAGTCCTGAAGCTCTGGACTACCCTGGGGAGCTCAGGTGAGTCTGTGTCAGGCTTTCAGCTCTTGTGTCTTGTGCTCTTGCTGCCTCAGCATGTCTCTGTCTCTGTGTGTGTTCTGTGTGTCCATCCCCTTGGCTTTTTATTTGCAAGGGCTCTGCAGGTGAGGAGAGTCAACAGGAAGGAAGCTTTTATCCTTCCAGCATAGGAACAGCAGCTCCTGTGCAGCTCCAGCTGCCTCTCACTCTCAGGGGGGACCTAGACAGCAAATAGCCATGGGTGAGGGGAGAGGCTGAGTTCCCTTGGCAGGACAGCTCTCATCTAGCTTTTTGGGGGCAGTGTCCCTTGGGAATAAAAAGCTGTCTGTGTTGTCCATGATGTCTGGTCTGTGTGTTCCCACATGTCAGCAGCAGCCCAGGAGAGGGGCTGGTGACTCCATGTGGCAGTGTCACCTGTTGCCAAGAGCCTTTGGCCTGCTCCAAAAGGGACTGAGCAAAGATGGGGATGTGCCCTGGTCCTTCCTCAGTTTCTCCCTTGGGAAAAGACACCACAGCCAGGAGGAAGATGGCTTTGCTGCCTCTGTGGACAGTCTCCACCTGGCCAGCCCAGTGTTGTTCACCAGCTCACCTAACAGACCTCTTCCTTCAGCACTTGCCTGTGAGGAGGCAAACCCAACCCTTGTGTGTCCCAGCATGAAGGGGTTGATGTGGGTGAGCCCTGTGCTCCATGGAGAGCAAAAGCAAGGGGCAGGAGCCCCCAGATTGTGTCTTTGGAGGTCCAAGCTGGATGTTGAGGGAAACACTGAATGCCCAGGAGAACTGTGCAGCCCTTGCTGAGGTCTGCAGGAAGATAGAGGAGCTCCAGTGATGGTGTTGCCAAGATCAGCTGGGCAGAGCCACCCCTGCCCTCATCTAGTGCTGGCAGTGGTCCTGCTCTGAGTGGGACCTGGCTTAGAGACCTCCAGAAGGCCATTTCTTTCATCCTATAGCTCAATTCAGAGCTTTCCATCTGCTCCCCCCATGCCTCAGGACTTCTGAGCAGGGTTGGGCTATTGCAAAGGCTGCAAGCCCTCCAGTGCAGCAGACAGTGACAGAACCCATGCAGCTCCTGCTGCTAAAGGTCACCTGCAGGTTCTCCTCACCCAGTGAGCTAGCTGGCTGGGAGGAAAGCAGGCTGCTCTGAGGAGCTGAGACTCCTTGCCTGCTGTTTTTGCAGCCACAGGTTGTAACTCTCCTCTCCCCACGCAGCGAGAAGGCCTTGCAGTCAAACCACTTTGAGCTGAGCATCAAGACAGAAGCCACTCAGGGGCTGATCCTGTGGAGTGGGAAGGGCTTGGAACGTTCAGACTACATTGCCCTGGCCATTGTGGATGGCTTCATCCAGATGACCTACGACCTGGGCTCCAAGCCAGTCGTCCTCCGCTCCACGGTGCCAGCCAACACCAACCAGTGGATTCACATCAAAGCCTCCAGGTGTGGAAGGGGGGGAAAGCCCCAGGAGCATGTTAAGATTGTTCTGGGATGGGCAAAGTGTCAAGTAGGGAGCCTGAGTCACAGCCATGGCTCTGTGCCCTGTGATCCCCAAGGGTCACTTGCTCCCCTCCTGGGGTGATGATAAGAATAGAGAGGCATGTGGGCAGCAGCCTGTTGGGACACGCCTGGAAATGTCAAAGGGGCAGGCTCAAGGAGGTCCTAAAGGTCCATGCCTTTTATTTGAGCTGGCTGAGGGTTTGACATTCTGTTCATGTTGAGCCTGAGCTGTCCCTTTTATTTTTATTGGGGGTGGGAGTGGTGAGCAGAGCACACTGCTGGCATGCCAGGGATTTCTGCTGGTGGCTCTGGAGGGCACAGGAGGAAGCTGTGGCTGCTGGCAAGGCTGGTGGAAGGCTTATGGGAAGCCCAGGGGATGTGTGGCTTTCCCTAGAGAGCTGCTGCCCCAAGGACCACTCTTATGCTAGGCAGCCTAAAGCTCTGCTCCATCCTCATCTCCAAGTGGAGAAGGGCTGCTGGTGTCCAGTTTAGTGTCAAGCATTGGGCAGCTCTGGGGTTTTTCTTCCTCTGAGGTTGCTAATCATCTTCTCTTTCATCTTCTGGGAGCAGGGTACAGAGAGAAGGTTCCCTTCAAGTTGGCAATGAAGCTCCCATTGCTGGTTCTTCTCCACTTGGTGCAACACAGCTAGATACAGATGGGGCCTTGTGGCTGGGTAAGTTGCTGTGGAGAGGATGAACCTTGCTGAGGAGCTCAGAGCTGGAGCTGGGCTGTTGATGCTCCTTCACTTGTTTCAGTACAACACCTTTGCTTTCCAGGTGGCTTTGACAAGTTTGACCTAAAAAGTGGCCTGCTTGTTCCCTCTCTACTAGGGCAGGGTGCAGGTGACAGCTGAGGGACAAAGGGTTGGCTTTACCAAATGCCAGTCCTTAGAGGAAATGGCCTCAAGTTGCACCAAGGAAGGTTCAGATTAGATATGAGGAAGAATTTCTTCCCCCAGAGGGTTGTCAGGCACTGGCCCAGGCTACCCAGGGAGGTGGTGGAATCTCTGTCCCTGGAAGCATTCACAAAACATAGAGATGTGGTGCTTGGGCTCATGGTTTGGTGGTAACTTGCTAGGGCTGGGTTAACAGTTGAACTCCATGATCTCAGAGGTCTTTTCCAACTGGTCTCCTCCTCAGGCAGGTGCTGGAGGAGTCCTAGCACCCAGGATTGCAAGGAATCCCCAAGGCCACCCCCATCCATGCTGTCTGCACCTCATGTGGACGCACTGCTGCTGCCTGGGGCCGGGCTGCTGGCCCCATGGCAGTGTCTCCCTTAGCTCCTCCTCCAACTTCCCATGCTGTCTCTTTGCAGGAGGACTGGAGAAGCTGCCTGTGGCTCACAAGCTGCCCAAGGCTTACAGCACAGGCTTCATTGGCTGCATAAGGGACGTGACTGTCGACCGCCAAGAACTGCATCTGGTGGAGGATGCTTTAAACAACCCCAGGATATTACACTGCTCAGCCAAATAAACCCTCCCCAGGGACCCTTCCCTCCTCCTTCCCTCCCTCCTGCCTATTGCTGTAATTATTTTCTATTTTTGTAAACTTATTGCTTTTTATATTTTGGGGGGGGGGGAGGGAGGGGAGAAAGGGAGGGGAGAAAACCACCCTTTTCTTTTGGGGTTATTGGTTGGGTTGCAGTCTATCCAGGTGAGTCAGACTCTTCAATCAAACAGCAGCAACAAAGAACAAACCTTGAACCAAGTCTCCAAGAAGTGACAGAAGAACTTCCCTGTTGCACCTGCAGTGTAAAACTTACTCATACTTGAAGCTTCTTTCTTTTGGGGTTGTTTTTCCCTCTCCTTACTTGTGTTCTTGGGTCGTTGGTCATGCCCTGGGGGAAAGGATGCTGGTGCTAGGGAGATGTGTGGCCCTCATGGATTCCATGCCTGGCCCCAAAGTCCTCCCTGCAGTTGCTGGCTGAGCAGGGAAGTGCTCAGCAGAGGGAATGGCCACCCTGCTTTGGGGCCTGGACCTGCCAAGCCTTCTCCTGGCCCTGTGTTCATCCTGTCTCCCTCCTCTCCCTGCTTCCTCTCACTATAATTTATGTGTGTAAGAATCTCAAGTGCTTTTCTCCTTTATGCTCTGTTAAAATCAGGGATGCCATGCACTGGAAGAGAGACCAAGGTCTGCTCTGAGCAGACAGAAAAGCATTGCTCTTTGGTTGTCCTGTGACTGTTTGCTGGACTGAGAGGTGCTGTGGGGGGAAATGTGGATTTCTCTGTTGGCTCTCCTCCTCCTCTTCCTCTTGGACATGTGCAGAAGCAGCTGGGAAACCTCATTTCCACACTTTGTGTTTGTCCAGACATGTCCTAACCACCTGCTTGCCCTGGCTGCTCTTCCCCAGAGCTTCTGTGTCCCAAGCCTTGCCCTCTGGTGCACCAGTGACAACTTGCAGCACGTGCCTCAAGAGCTGGAAGCCCTCTCCCTCTTCCAACCCTGCCCAAAGGGGTGTGAGGGCACAGGGACTGGCTCCCTTTTCACTTCAAAACCAGTTGGATGTCTCCTTCCATCACCCATCTCTGTTTTCCAGCCTCTGGGCATTGACTTGCCCTCTCTCTACCTGCCAGGAGGATGCTTGCAGTTGGCCAGCATGTGAATCTCTGTACAGTTGGTCTCAGAGCCTCTCCCAGAAAGAGGAACTGGAGTTTTACCTTGGACTTGAAGGTTTTGCAGTGCCCAGTGTCTTCCACACCATGATCAAAGCTCCCCTGGGATGCTGCCAGCCCAGCAGCACTAGCTTTGATGGACATGGGAATGGGGCAGGAGTCAGCAGTGTTTGGGAGGAGGTTTTCTGCCTCTTTTCTTCCTCTGTTCAAGCCTTGGAAGTAAAAAGACAAAAGTGGTGGCAGTTACAAAGCCAGGATGTGTGTTGGTGAGTGTCTGTCAACCATCTGCATCCAAACCCCCAATCTCCTGTAAGCAGGAGGTCTAGTGGAAGATGTCCCTGCTGGCTGCAGGGGGGTTGGACTCTAGATGACCTTCAAAGGTTCCTTTCAACCCAACCTTTCCTCTGCTTCTCAGAACAAAGGGGATTGCAGCTCTGGAAGAGATGTCCAACTCCATGCAGGTTCCTTCTCCATGGGAAGAATTTACTGATGCTATGCAGCATCTCTGTCCCCTTCCACCACTGGGACACAACTCTTGTGTCCCTTGCCCACCCTGAGAGGGCAGCTGGCATTGCTCTGTGTAACCTCAGCTTTATGAAGCATGGAGCTGAAGGATCCCCCCCCAGGTACCAAGTGTTATTTCAGAGCCAGGCTGCCAGCATTTTACAGTTTCACCCTAAATTTCCAGCACACCTCGTGGTGAACCTTGAGAAAGCAGCACACCCTTGGGGAATGTTGGTTCTTGGCACTTCATTTGGAGCCATGAAAAGCCAAATTGCTTTCCTCAGGGTGAGCTCTGAGCACAGAGGTAACCAAAGGGAAGGCCAGAGAGGAAAATCACTTGGCTTTCTTTTTCCTTTCCTATTTTTTTCCTTTAAATTAAAATAAATCCACACTCACCCATCCCCAAACCTCTGCCTAATCTCTTGACATTCCTCCTGAGCTCCAGTGGTTAACTATTTCAAGGGAGGGCTGTGCCCTCTGGGGGATGGAGGCTCTTGGCTCTCTGTCTGCATGTGTGTGGCAATAACCACATTTTATTGTGGCTACTGGTGCCTGGTGGGGGGAAATGCTGTGGCTGTGTCCTGAAAAGGATGGGACTGCTGTGTTTGGATTCTTAGGATGGAAGATAGACAGAGGTTAAACAGAGCTTAGGCTGGGGTGGGGTGGGAAGGACATGTGAGACCCTCAGAGCTGTGTTTTGAGAGTGTGGGTGATGCAACAGCATTGGCTGAGACCAAGGCCTGGGTGTGCCAGCTCCAGAGGGAGAGGAGCATGCACAGAGGAAGCTGCTAATTTGTCTAGAATGCCACTGAAATGAAGCCAGGGTCACTGCAAAGAAAAGAAAAGAAAAGAAAAACAAAAACCACCAAAAAAAAACCCCCAAACCCTGAAGAAACCAGAAACAAAACTCTGTCTGCTTTTGCTGGGGCTTGGAAATGCCTTAACCCAGGACCTTGTCTCCTTGTTGGCTAGCATCTTGACCCAAGGTCAGGTTCAGCAGTGCTCCCTAGGGGCTGTGCACTTAACTTTGGCTTTCTTTTTAATAGCATTTATAACCTGGATGTAGAAAAACAAAGAGAAGACATTGAGGGGCTGAAGGGGGTTTTTTTTTGGTTGGTTTTTGGCTTATTTTATTTTCTTTTTTTCAAAGAAAACTGCTGTCCAATGTGGCTTCACTGCTAGGGGAAGTTAATGACCATTGGGACCTGCTGTAGGAACCCTGAAGGGCAATGCACAGTAGAGGAGCAGCATGATATAACCATTACTAACTTGTGTCTTTTGTCAATCACCATGAAATAAAGTTTGGAAACTATTCAATATGTTTTGAAGGGGCCTATTGCTTATTCTTCTTCCTATTATTCTCTTGTACTGTGTCTGGCCACCTCCTGGGCAGGCATTTTGTGAAGTTAAAGCAGTGACTCCCTCTGTTATTTTCCTTGGAAGCAGAGGGGCTCAGGCAGGTGCCTGCTGTATCTCTGAGCTGCAGCCAACCTCAACCCATATTCACCCAATGTTTGCAGGTCTCTGACCTCCTCTCCTCTGTGGCCATCTGCTCGCACTCTGAATGGTTTCACCTGCCCAAGTGCCCACCAGTTTTCTCTTCTTTGCCATGCATGCTTCTATCACCTCTTCTTAGGCAGCACAGAAGAGGCTCTGGATCCCACTGGCATCACAGCAGGTCAGCAAGACTGAAGTGATCCTTCTGTGACCTGCTTCTCACTGATGGCAGCAGTTTCCCCTGGGTTTTCCTCTCTGTGGAAAGTCAGTCACAAGCATGCAAGCAGGATGTGGTTTGAGATGTACCAGCAGCAGCTTAGTTCCTGCTCTCATCAGGTCTTCCAAGTGGGGCCTTTCCCCCTGGCCATGAGCCTGAGCTCTCTGATCTCTGCAGCTTCATCCTTCTGCAAGAGAGGAAGGTGGGAGGTGGAGAAGTCTCCTCAGTCAAGAGCTCCTGTTTCTCTGAGTGGGGTGAAGTGAGAAGAGGACAGGGGGTTTCCTGCCAGTTGGAAGGAGCTATTTTAGCAAAGGGAGGATGCACATTGGCTTGGTGTCTGCTCCAGCTCAGTAGGAACCAGCTTGTCAATGGACAATGAGAGCAGAAGACTCACAATGGGAAACAATGAGGCCAATGTCTGAACAGCCACAGGGGTTGCACAACTCAAGATCAGCCTCCTGCTGCTTCAGTCTTCTTGACAATGACCTTATTATGCCCCAACAGGCATGGACTTGAGAAGTCAGGACCTCCTTTTATGCCAGCTCTCTGCAAAGCAGGAGGAGAAAAAGCTCTCCTTGTCTTGGCCAAGAGGAGAAGCTGAGCTCTGGCAGCTGGATGAGGTTCCTTTACCCATTGTCAGGGGAAAGAGGAAGGAAAGGAAGACAGGAGCCATGCTGAAGGCATGCTTGGGCAGGCAGCAAGCATGACTCAGGGGAATGGCCTGGCTGTGCTTTCAGAGCAGCCTTGTCAGCCCTCTCAGGAGCACACCATGTGCTCCTCCAGCCTGACTGCCCAGTCTGTGCTCACTGGGAGCAAAGGCAGACAGGTGCTACCTGCAGCATTTGGGCTTGGGTAGTCTCACCCATCCACAGCTGGCTCCAGCACTGATAACCTCTGGGAAGAGCTAACTCTGACAGCCAGCTGTGAGCTTCTCTGTGGCAAGCAGCTTCAATCCAGGGCTAAAAGCAGCTTACTCCATTCTTAATCTGCTGAGCTGAGGCTGAAGCCCACTTTCTCCTACTCTCTGGCTCCCCAGTTCAAGAAAGACAAGGAACTACTGGAGAGAGTCCAGCAGAGGCTAGGAAGATGCTGAGGGCACTGGAGCATCTCTGGCAGGAGGAAAGGCTGGGAGCCCTGGGGCTGCTTAGCCTGGAGAAGAGCAGCCCCAGAGGGGAGCTGCTCAATGCTGAGCAAGAGCTGAAGGCTGGGGGCAAGAGGCTGGGGCCAGACTCTGCTCAGTGGTGGCCAGGGCCAGGCCAAGGGGCACTGGGCACAAACTGGAAGCCAGGAGGTTTTCCACCTAAGTCTAAGCTAAAACTTGGTTACTTTGAAGGTGCCAGAGCCCTGGCCCAGGCTGGCCAGAGAGGCTGTGGAGTCTCCTTGTGTGGAGAGATTCCCAAGGCAGCTGGAGGTGACCCTGGGCAAGCTGCTGTGGGTAACCCTGCTGGAGCAAGGGGGTTGGACTGGGTGACCCCCAGAGGTTCCTTCCAACTCCCACCATGCTGGGGTTCTGGGATCTTGCAGGAAGGGACTGCTGCCACCAGTTATCTGCATCCCAGTTGCATCCTCTAGAAACCAGTGCTTTACAAGAAGGGAGCAGATCTGTTCTGGGGGTTTCCTTTTGATCTCTTTTTAACCAAGAAGCTGAAGAGCAGTTTCTCCCTGACCATGTGCATTGCCCTGAGGAAGGGTCTTGTTCCCCCTTCCCCCCACCCCCCATGGTCTGAGACACACAGAGAAGTCACAGTTCAGGCTCTCACAATGAAGTCTCAGTGCTCTGAAAGAAGGTCCCAGTAACTGGAGTCCTCAATGGCAGGGGAAATGAGGCTGGAGAGCAGAGGGGTCATTGTCATCAGGGTTGCTATTTGGCCTCTGTGCTCCTTGTTGCCCTGTGAGCAATCTGGTGGCATGCAGGAAAGCTCTGCAAGCCTCCAGTGCTCCTGACTGAGAAATGAGCTGGCTCCTGCTGCCAGCTCTCTGGGCATTCCCCGAATAGACATGGAATTTGCTGAGTCTTATTATAGTTCTCAAAGGGCTATTTTTGCCCCCACGGACAGACGGGGCGGGGGCTCGCTGCCTGCCTCCGGGCTTTTTTCCTCCCTCTGGTGGACAGCTGCCTTTGTTTTCTCACCCAGCATTCAGCAAAGGTGCCAGAATTCAGGGCATTTCTTGGGGTTAATGTCTGTCTTTTATGTGAAGCGAGATGTCTTTGTCCTGGCTGGGGTCAAAGCCTCAGAACTGACACTTCAGAGGGCAGCATGGGCTCTGGTTGTGTAAAGCAGGTAGCAGACAAACATTAAGGCTGGAAGAGACCTCTAAGATCATCAAGTCCAACTGTCAATCTATCAGCACCATGCCACTAAACCATGGCCCTCAGCACACCACAGCTAGATGGTTTTTGAACCCCTCCAGGGATGGTGACTCCACCACTGCCCCTGGCAGCCTGGGCCAATGCTTCACCATGCTTTCAGGGAAGAGATTGTTCCTCATATCCAACCTAAACCTCCCCTTGGTGCAACTTGAGGCCATTTCCTCTTGTCCTCTCACTGAAGAGACCAACAGCCACCTATAGCAGACCTGACCCCAGCTTACCTCAGTGGGAGATTTGGGTGTCACCATCTCCAGCTCACCACAGACTGTGGGATGAGAGCAGGGAACCCACTCTGGGGACATTGTGCCCTCCTGACTCTAAAGCACCCCAAGAGCTGGGGGTGTTTAGGGATGACAGCAGATGTGTTGGCATGGGTTGATGGGGACAACCTTTTGATGGGAACTATCTTTTCAGCAGGGCCTGTTGGGACAGGGCAAGGGCTGATGGTTTGGAACTAAAAGAGGAGATTTAGACTAGAGAAGGAAGAAATTGTTTGCACTGAGGGTGGTGAGAGCCTGGCCCAGGTTGCCCAGAGAGGTGGGAGATGTCCCATCCCTGAAACCACTCCAGGTCAGGTTGTTTGAGGCTGTGAGCAACCTGATCTAGCTGCAGATGTCCCTGGTCATTGCAGGGAGATTGGATTAGATGTGACCTTGAAGGGTCCCTTCCAACCTAAATCATTCTGTGACACTGACTGTATGTGGCTCAGCCTTGCCAGACTCAGGTGCTCAGTCTCTGGTTGCTTGCTTCATTCCCTTGGTAACATGACCCTCAAGTCTTTCTGAACTCAACACCAAAATCTAGACCTTCACTAGTGTTTGGGTTCCTTGTGCCATCTGAAGTTGCTGCTGGTGTGAAATCTCACACACTGGCAAGACTGGGGTGCGGTGGAGCTGCATGCTGAGGAGCATGGATGCTCCAGGAGAACTTGCCAGGCTGGAAGGTGAAGGAGCACTGGCTCCAGGAAGGGAATGGCTCAAGGAGGGGAATAGCGTCGGGAAAAAGAATGGCTCCAGAAGGGGAATGGTTCCAGGAGGGGAATGGCTCAAGGAGGGGAATGGTTCCAGGAGGGGGATGGCACCAGGAGGGGGATGGCACCAGGAGGGGAATGGCAACAGGACGGGAATGGCTCAGGGAGGGGAATGGCAACAGGACGGGNGGTTTCCCCAGCGGCCCCGGGCCCGGCGCCCCGGTGGGGCTAGTAGACGGCGTGGGGCTGGCAGCGGAGCTCGGTGGAGCCATGACCTCCCGCAGGTAAGCGTTGAACCGAACGGAACGGAACTGCGGCTGCCGGTACCGAGCGGCTCCTTTCCCTGTGCCCGCCCGTAGGTGTGCGAAGCTCGGGGCTCGGTGGCTGCGCTGAAGTCTCACCCTGTGCCCCTGCTGCCAGCCCTTGCCCCTGCCTCTGGTCCCTATCCCGAAGGATGTTTCAGGTCTCCCAGTGCTTCCTTAGTGGGAGCAGCCTCCTGCTTCCCAGCATCTTCCCATGACAGGCTCCGTGGAGCCTCTGCTAGAGATGCTGGAGAGGGGATGGTAAACTAGGGTTTGGCTTTAAAACTTGCTGGAATATCTTCGTGGGCTGTGTGCTGGAAGAAAGATAGTTTGGTGTGTCTGCTGTGGTGGTGGTGGTGCCTTCCTCAGCTTCTCCCAGAGAAGCTGTTGGAGAGCTTGGTTCTCTGTTTCTTGGTAGCAGAAGGAGCCTTGTGTGGCTTGGGGACATCATCCCTTCATGGCATCATCCCTGCTGTGGCTTCAGAAGGGGTAAACAGCCATGCAGTGGAGGGGCTCTTGCCATGACAGTTCACCAGTTCAAGGCACCAAGGCTGCATGCAGAGGGGTTCTTCATTCTTCTTCGTGGTCCTTCATTCTTCTTCATGCTGGTTTGAGTGGTCCTTCATTCTTCTTCATGCTGGTTTGAGTGGTCCTTCATTCTTCTTCATGTTGGTTTGAGGGTTTCCTCCTTCTTGTCCAGCCTTTGACAGGGACAGCCTTAAGGTGACCTGAAGAACCATTTGGTGCCGGTAGAAGTCAAGTGTGCTTTGCAAAACCTTGCAGAGGGTGGTGGCTGGGGAGCAGCTCTACAGCTGACAGGCACTTCAAGCTGAGAAATGGGATCAGTTTCAGGCCAGGGTGTTCTTGTGTGGGGTTGGTACAGGACCCAACAGGGGCAAGTCATGAGTGGAGTTTCCACAACCATCTCTCCAACGTGTAACACCTCCGTGTTCTCCTCAGGGATGTTCCAGCAGTGCCAGGATTTGGGGGCTTTGGTTGGTTTATGGCTTTGTTTTTGGGTCTCTCTTTGCCATGCAGTGCTGGCTGGCCTCTCCTGTCCAAGTGCTGAGCCTGTGTTTTGTGGCTGGTTCAAAGCATGCAGAAGAAGTTTAGGAAGAGGCAGTGTTCATCTGGGCGGTGCCACAGTAAGTTACGAAACCCTCGTGGTGATGGAGGCAAAAAGCAGAGGGCTGGGACTTGAGGCCCCTGGATTTAATTCTCAGCCCTGGTAGCTCTCTCTGTGCCCACAGGCAAGTCAATATTTGCCTACACTGCCTATACCTTGCTAGCTCCACCCCTCTTGGGCAGGTACCCAGGGCAGCAGAGTGCTAGAGACAGCAAAGTGGTTGTAATGCTGCTGCCAGCTCAGCCCTTGCAGGAGTCCTGAGGAACCTGGCTAGCTCGTAGGACTGCTGCTGAGAAGGGGTCAGAGCTTTTCTGCTGGGGGTTGATTGCTCCCAGCATCTCAGACCTCCACCTTTTCCACTCATGCAGTGGAGTGCTGGATCTGCTGCTCCTGCTCAGGTTCTTCTTCCCCATGTCCTGTCAAGAGTAGCTTGGCCCCAGCCTTTCTTCTCTTGCTGAGTAATGTGTAAGGTGCCTGCCAGGGTTATGTGGCATCTTTTCTCTTCTGCCTGATGTTGTTCTCCCTCTGGCTCAAGGTGTGGCCTGGTTCTGCCCAGGTGGATCCATGATCTGTGCTGATAGAGTGTTGAGAAGCTGAAGCAGTCCCTCCTGAGGGATGGTCCCTGCAAGGCCCAGCTGCAGCACTAAATAGTGGATCCTTTGTGTGCTGTCAGCATCATACCTGCATCCTGTCTCACAGGTGATTCAAGGCTTGCCTGGCAGCCCTTGAATTAAGGGCAGTTTGGCATTAATAGTCTTACAGGCTGACTTATGAAGGCTGGTGGTGTGGAGCTGCTGGAAGCCAATGTGCAGTTGGCCTGTTGTGCTGAAAAAAGGGTACTGAGAAGCAAGGGGATCCATGAGGAGGTGATAAATCAGTAGCTTCATCCCAACCAAGGTGCTGTTTCTTCTCTTTGAGGACCACCAGTGGGCTGCTGCAAAGCTGTCACCAGCTGAAAGCCCTGGGAGCTGGTGTGGATCCAAGTGTGGCTGTGGATTCTCACTCCTGTTTGGAGTGTGCATGACCTGTGTGCTTATTCTTGTCAAGGAAACTTCTTTCTGGCTGCTTGGCTTCTTCTGTAAGCCGTGCTGTGGGGAGAGGTAGCCACAGCTGGTGGGTGCTGGACATGCTGCTTATGATCTTGTGACAGGTCATGCTAGGGAGGGCAAGGGCTAGCCTGGAAAGCAGGGACTATGTGGCATTGAAGGGGGGGTTGTGCAGGGGTGTGACATGAAGGAGAAGCAAGTCCTGGTGTAGAAATAACCCCAGTTTGCTGCTGTCAGCCTGAACCACAAAGCTGTTGCCAATGCTGGGCTCCACAGCTTGTTGAAAGCATGACCATTTCTTTCCCTCTCCCAGCTTTACTGGCATGTGACCCTCTCAACTGCAGGAAGGGTTTGGAGGTCAGGGATTTATCACCCCCTCAGCAAGGACAGAGAAATCCTAGTTCTCTTGGAGCAGTGAGAGCCTAGCAGGCTGTGAGTAACCCCTGCCCCTCCCCTGCCTCTGTGCTTACATGTGCCTGGATGCCCTGAGAAGCCTTTTGCTGTGCTGCAGAGATAAAGCTGACATCCCTGTTGCTGACCCAGAGCTTGCAGATCCCAAATGCCTCAATTCTTCTCCTGGAAATGAGTTACATAGTGTCTGGAGCTCTTGGAAGCTGCCTTGGGCATTGCCCTTGTCTGCAGGGCAGCCTTTTTCTTTAGAGCCACAGTTTCCTGGGATGCTCTGGCTGGGAGGAAGGGAAAGTCTGGAGGAAATGAGTAAATGCCAGCTTCTGGAGCCTGATTGTCTCTCCAGAGGTTGTTCCAATTCCCCAGGAGCTGCTGTCTGGGGTTCTGGTGCTTTGAACACTGCTGGTGAAGCAGGTCCTGGTGCTGGCTGGATAGTTGGTTCTTTTCTTTGTGTCTCCATGGTCATCCTGGAGCTCTGTGTGTGGTAGCCAGTAGCCATGACTGTGCAAAACCTGTTCCTGTTCTCCTGGCACTCCAAGTGAGCTGGAGAGATGCTGCCTGGCAGCTCCTGGACCCCAGCAGGTTTGCACACCTCCTGTCCTGCAGAGTTGAGCATGGCATGACAGGCAGCTTCCAGCACCCTGAGGGCAAAACTGCCCTGGGAAGGGAACACTGAGGCTGAAAGGACCAAGGTACTGGTTTTTGGGGGCAATGAATGAGCAGCCTAATGGTGCTGGGGTGAGGGGGGAGGGAATTGATGCTGTGGTGAAATGCTTCCCTTTCTCTAGACTGGACCAAGAGCTGCTCAGTGGTGTCCTGTATCCAGAGCTGAGGATGTGACATGATATGAGTTGCTGCCAACGTTTTCCCTGTGTTCAGAGGAACCTTTGCAAGCTCTAGTTTACTGCTGAGCTGAGTGGCTTTGCCTGCACTGATTTTATGGCACCTTTGGGGGTGGTTCCCTTGGAAGTCTTGGATCTCTTGTACTTCAGAATGGAACCAGGGCTGCTGCAGGCAGTGGCTGCTGCTAAGTCAGGATTGGCCCAAGTCCTGCATGGGCTTTCTCCAAGATGGTTTATCATTCCAAAAATGTGTGGATGTGATACCTGGGGAGATGGTTTAGTGCTGAGCATGGTAGTGTTAGGTGGATGGTGGACTTTGTGGTCTCAGAGGTCTTTTCCAACCCTCATGGTTCTATGCCTGGCCAGGCCACACTGCTCTGCATCTGAAGCATTCAGTGCATCCAGCTGTAGCCCAAAACTTTGCTTGCTGTCCAACCTCAAGCATCCAGTGTGGTGGCAGGAAAGAGAACATCAGGCCCCTGCCCAGTGAAGCAGCCTGTGGTCCCAGCTTTCCCACTCCCTGCCCTGAATCCACATGGAAATAGGAACCTGGGGTGTTTGCTGCTTACTTTGGCAGCTTGGGTGCTGCTGGGGAGGTGGGAATTTCTCCTCCAGGAAGCCAAAGCAGGTCATTGTTTTGGCATTTTGGGTATTCATCAGCATCACCTCATGGGCAGAGCTTAGAGCACTGGTGGCTGGAACCAGGATGGTTATGGCTCTTGCTGGCAGGAGCATACTGCAGCCCACAGCTGCTGTGTCCCTCAAGTGCAAGCCCTGGGTGGTAAGCTCAGAAATGGCCTCTGGCAACTTTTGGTGAGCTGTTCATTTCCATCTCTTCAGGCAGAAGTTCAGGACTTGGCTCTGGAGCTGAGGTGCTCAGCTCCAGCACACAAAAAGAGTCAATCAGCTTGGGCAGCTGGGGCCAGGCCACAGCAGCAGCTTCAGTTTGCACCTTGGCTTCATTGGTGATGGCTTGCTCCCATCAGGAGGCTTCACCAGACCTTCCCAGCAAGGCAGCTGATGCCTTTTGCTTCCCTCTTTTGCCATTGCTGCATCTGAACCTTGGCTCAGACTTCCCCTGGGTTTCTCTCTCTGGCCAGGCTGTGTGAAGATGTTTTTGGGCACAGGCTCTGTTAGCAGCAGCAGAGGAGAATCAAAGCTCAAGGGCTTGGGCAGATGTGTGCTGTGACTACCTGTGCACAGGTAGAGGAGGGAGGAGAGAGATGGGGAACAGCAGCAGGTGGGGAACATTGGCAGCAGCTTAGAGTCCCCAGTTAAAATACTGTTGATTTCCAGATAATAAAAGTGCAGGAAGGGTGAATTCCTTACTGCAGGCCATGAAATGCATAAATACATTGTTCTCTCCCCTCTTCCACTCAGGGAATGAGAATGGTTAATGGTTTGGGGTGGAAGGGACCTTAAAGATCATCTAGCTCCAAGCCATCTGCCATGGGCAGGGCTGCCACCCACTAGAGCAGGTTGCTCAAAGTCCCATCCTCCTTGGTCTTGAACAGCCCCAGCTTCTCTGGGCAACCTGTTCCAGAGTCTCACCAGCCTCTGAGTGAAGTATTTCTTCCTCAAATCTAATCTGGCTCTGCCCTTTTCTCAGTTAAATCCCTTCCCCTTGGCCCTATCCCTATCTGCCAGTGTCAAAAGTCTCTCTCCCTCTTTTTCTGAGCTCCCTGGAAGTGCTGGAAGGCCACAGTAAGGTCTCCCTGGTGCATGCCCTAACTCAGAGAGAAAGCCAGCCATGCCTAGGGGAGGTTTTTGGTGGTTTTCCAGCATGCTATGATTCCTCCCCCCTCCCCAGGCAGAGCTCTCATGAGGGTCTCAAGACAAATGAAAGTCTCCCAGCTTCTCTCAGGCCTGGAAGCCATGGCTGGGCTGCAGCTGTATCTGCTCTGGAGGCTGCCAAGGAGAATTCCTCGCCGTCTGCAGCAGCAGGAGAAGGCAAAGCACACTCAGGAGGAAGCCAATCTCCCAGCTCCTGCTGCCAAAGCTATATTGGGGATGAGTTTCCTCTGTGGCTGGGTGGTACCAGAGCTGCTGCTGCTGCTGCTGCTGCTGCTGCTGCTTCCAGCAGGGTTGCAATGCATCAGGTTTCTAGGAGCTGATTCTTCTCTCAGGAGCCTTGGAGGCAACCTGAAGGAAGGAATCAGAGCTTTGTGCTCCAGCAGAGCTCTGCTAGCAGAGCAGAAGTGTGTCCAGGTGTGGATTTTGCTTGGCATGGAGCTGGGTGACCACAGAATGAGCCAGCAGACATGGGGAAAGATGCTGCCAGTGCCCCTAGCACCTGAGCTGCTCCTAGCCCTCCCCACACCTCCTCCCAGCAGAAGCTTTCTCCCCCAGGCAGGGCTCAACTGGCCAAGGTGTGTGCCTGTGGTTCTGCAGCTGGGACCTGCTGTTCCTTGGAGAGGGCATCAGAGCTCAGTGCTCCTAGGGCTGCTCCAGAAAACCTGTGGCAGCTCCAGACCCCAGCTGGGTGTGCAGGAGATGACTCTTGGTGTGCAGAAGATGCTCCTGGCTGTGCAGACAGATGGGCATTGGAATTCCCTGTTGCTCAGCAAGGCAAACCCCATTTTTATGGAGCCTTTTCCCTGCTGACCACTTAAGGAGGGTCCTGTGAGTGAGGAACCCCTTGTTGAGAGCTCTTCTGCTCCCAGCTGGGTCACTGGGTTGGTATCTATCTCCATAGTGTCTCTGGGGTGTTCCCTCTCCCCCCCTTGCAGTGTAGATGTCCTTTGAGCCCCAAACAGCTCCCAAACTTAGCTCCCAGCTTTTCCACCCCTTCCCTGAGGGATCCCCAAAGCCAATCCCTATTTCCAAGCTAAAACCAGGCAAACCCCTCAGGAATTAGAAGTCCTCCTAAGGCTGCAGTCTTCTTTAGACACTGATTAATCCTCTTGTTTTCCCTGCAGTAGGAAGGAGTTTGTTCTGTTGCTTTCTCCCTGCCTTGGCCAAAAGCTGTGCCTTGGGCAGGGCTGCACTTGCTGCTACCTTAGGATGTGAGTGGTGGTGGTGGTGGTGGTGGTGGTGGGGAGGGATGGAAAGTGGCTCCTTGCAATCCAATTGCATGTTCCAGGAAATGTGTGTGGGCTGGAGCCTAATCAGATGCTGGGGCTGGTCTGTTTGCAGGCTTCCTGCATGACTCTGAAGGGAAGAAGGAAATTCTTTGCCTTCAACTGAGCTGGAAATCAGGAACTGTGTGCTTCCTGTCAATGGGGGTTTCTGCAAACAGCTCCTGCTGCTGCTTGTCTCTGGAGTGCTCTCCAGAGAACCTCTGTCTGCTTGCAGTGGCTGAGGGATGCTCTTGGAAGAGATGTTGGCTTCAGCATCTCCTTCCTGGCCTTTCTGAGCTGCTCCTCTCCTCTAGCAGATGCTGTGGCTGGCCCAGGCAGGTCCCAACATGGCAAGGATGTTGCTGGGATCCAGCTGCAGTAAAAGCATCTGTCAGGTGAGCTGGGGGTGCCTGGCTTTGGGGCCACAGGAGGACCAGGGAGCTGTACCTGGCTCTGTGTGGAAGGTGTTCTGCAGCAGGTCCCAGGTGTTTCCACAGGGCCAAGAGAAACAGAGGAGTCTCCTCCTCTGCTGCAGCTTCTTGGAGATGCCCTTGTGGTTGTTGATGATGATGGGATGGTCTCAGGGTCTGCATGGCACAGCCTATCCCCTCCTGCTCTGCCCTGTCCCTTCCACCTACCCTGCAGAACCAGCACTAGGGCCTCCCTGGAGCTCTGGCTGGAGGACAGAAGAGCTCTTCTCTGCCCCCCATCACTGGGGCAGTGAGCAGGTGCCCTAAAAAGACCCAGGAGGAGGAGGAGGTCACCTGGCCCAGCCATGCCTGCTGGCAGGAGCATGCATGCCCAGGGTGAATCTCAGCAGCCTCCCTTGGAAGGGCTTAGGGCTGGGGAAACCTCTGGCAGCAAAATGATGAAGTTTATCTTGCCTCTTGCAGCTTCTTGGTGTCAAAAGAAGCCCTGGGGGAGGAGAGGAGAGGGTGAGCTGAGTGTTTTTCAGCTGGGCTGGTGTTTGCTGCAGCTGGCCTGATTACCTTATCAGGTGAAGAGCCTGTCTCTGAGCAAGTATCTCCTCAAGGTTTCCCTGGGCACAGAGCTGGCGGTGAGGGGGGTGGTTCCCAGCCTCTCCTTCTTGTGCCTGGTGTCTCTTGATCTTCCCAAGGCAAAGACAAGCCCCAGATGTGGGGCTGCTTGCTGAACCTGGCAGAAGGGGCACCAGGAGCAGGGAAAGGCCCCTGCCAAATGCAAAGAGCCTCAGCCTGCCTCTCCCCATGCCCCTCTCCTGCACACAGGTGGGGGTTGCTGTGCAGGTTTCCAGCCCCTCTTGGCAGTAGCCTCCCCTGCCATGCTGAGGCAGGCTGAGTTCTCAGTCTCCTCCTGCAGTCCAGGCAATCCTCATGCCTTGCCATCACCTTTTGTATGATCTAGGGGGGAGGAGATGCCTGTGCTGTTGATGCCCAAGAGTCTTTCATGCCACCCTATCCTTTCCTTTCTGCTCTCCAGCTGAGCAAGAACCTGCCTGTGACCTCGAGATAACAGTCTGGCAATTCCTCCCCTTCCCAGTGTCCAGTCACTAGATGCTGCCATGTCTGGGGCTGGCTGCTGCTATCTTCTGGGTGCTCCAAAAGAGGTTTTTTTCCTTTCTTTTAAATACATTTCAGGGTTGTCATAGCTCACAGCAGCACAGCTAGAGAGGAGGAAAATTCTCCTTGCAGGCAGCTATGGCAAGTAGATGCTAACCAAGAAATCTCCCCCCTGTGTCCTGTGGTGGAGAACCAGCTGTCTGGAGCCTGCAGGAGGAGAGAGGATGTCCTCCCTCTGTTGTGGGGAGGCAGCTGGGCCAGGGAGCCCTTCTCTGTACCAGGCCATGCTCTCCTGTCCCACTGGGCTGCAGCTTTCTCTGTCTCTGGGGTGCTCAAAGTGAGAGGCAGGTTGCAAACTGCACTTTCCATCTGTGGTGCCCAAGTGAATGTGGCTTCTCCCCCCAGCAGCACTCCAAAAGGACATGGTTTGCAAGTTCCTTTTGTGGTCAGGCTGAATCTAGCAGTTAGCTTTCAAGGGAACTGGCTCTCTGTGGCCCAGGGAGCTCCCTCCTGCTGCCTGCTCAGCTCCTGCTCCAGCAGAGGGGAGCTGCACCCCAGCAGGTGAGGAGGAAGGAAATGAGATTTTCAGTGCAGGGTGGGAGCTGGGATCTGCCACCCTGCAGGGACAGCAAGGCAATGGGAAGGAAAGGAGCCTGTCTCCTTGGTGGTGCTGTGCAAGTTGCCCTCTAGCAGCTCCTCTCTGCCACCCTGTAGTGAAAATCCCAGTTCCTCTGGGGTGCAGCTCCCCTCAGCTGCAGCAGCTCAGGCTCTGCCTGGCCTGATACAGGGATGGGTTTGAGGAGGGTCTAGAGCACAAGTGTTGTGAGGAGCAGCTGAGGGAACTGGGGTTGGTTAGCCTGGAGAAGAGGAGGCTCAGGGGAGACCTCCTCACTCTCTGCAACTCCCTGAGAGGAGGTTGGGGTGAGTTGGGGGTTGGTCTCTTCTCCCAGGTGACCAGCAATAAGACAAGAGGAAGCTTCAAGTTGTGCCAGGGGAGGTTTAGGTTGGACATGAGGAAGAATTTCTTCCCTGAAAGAATTGTTAAGCATTGGCCCAGGCTGCCCAGGGGCAGTGATGGAGTCACCATCCCTGGAGGGGTTCAAAAGCCCTGGAGATGTGGTGCTGAGGGCCATGGGTTAGTGGTGACCTGGCAGGGTTGGGTTCATGGTTGGACTGGATGTGATCTTAAAGGTCTCTTCCAATCTTAATGATTACAGAATCTCCAGGAATCAGAGAGATGCTAGGAGATGATGGGTGCTGTGGGTGTCAGTTGAGGTAGGAGATGAGTGCTGTGGGTGTAAAAAGGCAGTGGTTAGGTTGACAAAACCCCATGCAGGAAAGGAGCTGCTTTACAAAGCTGAATTAGGACAGAGGCAGAAGTTTGGGACATGCAACTTCACCTCTACTCCAACTGGAGTGATTCCAGGTGGGGAAACTGAGGCAAGAGCTGCTCCACAGTGACAGGAGAGCAAGCAACTAGCAGCATCACCAGCTGCTCTGCTGGATGTTACTTACCTTCAGGGTAAGCAGGAGGTTACTGCCAGGCCAGGAGGACTTTGTCAGCTCCTCTAGCCATGGTTTGCTGCAGGACACTCTGGGCACATGGAACAGAGGGGTGTGGGCATCTGGAACAGCCTTAGGAGTTGGGATAACCAGGAATACTTGAGATAGGCAGAGGAGAGCTCATCCCTTGGGACATGGTGCTTGGCCTCGGGGATTTCAAGAAGGTGGGAAGGTGCCAAAGGTCTCATTTCAAAACAACAGCAACCACAAAAATCCCCATTCCCACCCTTGAGCAGCATCCCTGCCATGGAAGGGACTTGCCAGAGCTATATTTGTGCCCTTGCTTTGGAGTTTTTTGGGGGGGGAGGGAGGGGGATAGTTGGTTTGTTTGTTTGCTCCCCTCTTCCTCCCCCCCC